>LKEB01000019.1:255529-324608 GCA_003795295.1 Cytospora leucostoma | reverse complement strand
TATCACATCACACCCCTCTCTCATCACACAGGACAAGCCGCCCTTCAAGACTGAAGGTGACTCGACCGTCTCAAATATGCCACCGCCGGCTCAGCAATAATGGGCAAGCTCATCATCCTGACTGGTGCCCCCGAGTCTGACCGGCTAGATTGGACAGCCCCCGACCTGCTCCAGACGTTCCTCGACCCTATCGCCCGTTTTGCCCACCTCCGACCGCAGACAGAAACCCTCCCTCCCCCAAACCCCACAGGACAACAGCACCAGCACCAGCACCAGCACCAGCACCAGCACCAGCACCAGCACCAGCACCAGCACCAGCACCAGAAGCATGACAAGTCCTACCTAGACCTCGCCGTCTGGCGCTCACTGCCCCTCCAGCGCACACACGTCCCCACCGGCTTCTCCCAGCAGCATGACCTGAACCTCGTAGGCCACTTCCCCAGCAGCGCAGACTTCCTCACCACGGCGGGCATCTCCTCCGAGGCGGCCTCCCAGGGCCTGGGCCAGGAGGACGCCGAGGAGGAGAGCAGCAGGGTGCTCTCAGAGTTCTACGGGCACTCGTTCGCCGTGCACCACGACCTCCCCTCGTCACAGCTCGTTCCCCACAGCCAGAGCCGGCGCCGGGGCAGGGGACTGGGGAGGGTCGGGCTAGAAGCAGGAGCAGAGTCCCACGCCGGCAGCGGTGTCGGTGCCAACGCCACCTCGTCCTCCATCGGGGGGGACGAGGAGGAGGACTCAACCACTAGCCTGGCGGGCGACACCACCATGGCCGCCAAGGCGCCCCTCCGGCCCGGGGTCCGCGGTCTAGACCATCACCTCTCCGACCTGGAGGACATCCCGCCGGCGTCCTACATCCTCTCCGCCATGCCGCAGACCATCACCGTCACGCTGGTCGTGGGCATCATCAGCATCGCCGCGCCGCGCACGGTGGAGACCCGCTACGGCGCGACCCAGACCCTCGTCGAGGTGCTGGTGGGCGACGAGACCAAGTCCGGCTTCTCGGTGACGTTCTGGCTGTCGGGCGCCGACGCGGGGTCTGGCGGCGGTGGGGTCTTGGCGGGGCTGAGGGGTCAGGACGTGGTGCTGATGCAGAATGTGGCGCTGAATGTGTTCCGGGGGAAGGTATATGGTGGGAGTCTGAGGAAGGATATGACAAGGGTGTTTCTGCTATATAGGGGACGGAGGGTGGATGGTGAAGGCGTGAGCGGGTATTACTCGGCTTCTGATCTGGCAAAGGCTGGGCGGAAAGGAGACCAGCAGCACCCGCAACTGGAGAAGACAAGGAGGACGAGGGATTGGGTCCTGAAATTTGTTGGCGGCGGTCCAGGCGTTGTTGCTACCGGATCTCGAAAGACGACAAGGACGAGCAAAGGTAAAGGGAGGGCACCTCGGAGAGATTGGAACCAACCGCCCCCTCTGGACACACAGTGACACTGTCAGGCTTGCACGTTACAGGCGTTCTTGGGATATCTTTCGTAAAATTATTGGGTATCTTGGATTTGGGTTTGGTTATAGTTGGTAAGTGATACCCCTGTGCTGCAGAAACAAAAGCCAAGGCACAGCAATTCGAAAGCTCTCGCAATGCCCGCGACCCCATTGTCCAGGTGGCCACTGCACGAAGTTCCATCGTGGTCTGACAAGACTCCATGGGTTCTCGAATCTGAAAGATCCCCCATGACATGCGCCCCAGACCAGCCATAGAGGTTCCAAGGCCTTGCAGAGGAACAATCCCTTACAAAGACTGGCCGACTGCTATCGCTTCTACTTACAGGCATGGCAGAGCCTGAAAGAAAGCAATAATGGCTTGGTCACCCGCCGCAGTCAGCACAGCCCATTCTGGACTCGGCCGTCCTTTTGCGCGATATTGCCGCAGGAATCGCCTCTCGAGATTCGGTGTCCATTACAGCCCAGCACCGGGTGGAAGTCCGATCGGCCCCCTCTTTCGTCGGAACCTACGACAACGATAACGGCGATTTCACTTCCGATTCCTGGTCTTCTTCTGGTGGGTTTGCGTCGTATCTTCCTCTTCCTCGTCCTGTCCCTTCTTCAGATCCTCTGTCAATCTCCATTCTTCCTTATCGTACCAGTCCTCGCCGTCGGACATCTCTCCCACGTGCGCCTCGGCCTTGGCCCACTCTAGGACCGTCTTGCGTAAACGATCTGCCTGCAGGAGACCCTGATACAACTTTCTGGTTCCACGACATACCTCCTCTTGTTTCTGAACATACATCTGGAGAAGCCGACGGATATCTTCTGCTTCCTGCTCCGGTAGGCCTAAATCACGATCGGGATGGGTCGATTTTGGCGCGAGAAATATTGGATGTATGAACGGTTCGCCGTTTGTCGCGGCTGGTGGAGACACGTCTCGGCTGCCATTGTATCCAGCTGCAACTACCGTGCTGCCGTCCGCCATGACAACATCATCGTCTTCATGGACTTGCTCAGTATCCGGTTGCTTTCCCTTTTGCTTTGTCAAGGCCCAGTTCGCATAATCGCCATTCGTCTGTGCGGGTTCAGCCTCAACTGCGAGGTCTCCTTGTGTGGTAATTGGAGCTCCTTCTGCGGACTGATGAACCTTCGGCACATTTTGCGTTGGTTGGTCCCCAATAGGGCTCTGCGCTCCTTCGCGCCCCTCATCCGTGACCTTCTGCAAATTTCCATTGCTGTCCATCATCGATACATCGCCGTCAGAAGTCGCCGGCTTTCTGCGACTTGTGCTCTGCTCATTGGAGGTTGGGCCGGCCTCTCCGTTGACCGAGGGTTGTGCAGTGCTGCCGCCATTGATATTCGGCGTTATCGTTCCATCGACGTCGCCAGCCGGCGACCTTTTACGCTTAAGCGTATGTGGCGAATAGGTATTTTTGAAGAGATCTTGGTCGTTGGGCCCTAACATCATTTCAGGCGTCACCCAAGTGAGGTCACCACTGAGTCTGGTCAGCAGCGGTCGCACCTTCCATAGTGCTGTGTTCTCCTTGTGCATAAGTTCGCGTGCTTGGGTTGCCAATTCATTGAGGGCTGTGGACTTGAAGGGCCTCGAAAGCGTGGGGTGGTTGGGGAGGTCGGTGACGGAAGTAAGCGGCGCAAGGATTTCTTGAGAGAAGTTAGCAGGACATCAGCTTGGGGTTCGTCCACCGGCGCGCTGGAAGTTACGTACGCTCGAGACGAATCGAGGAGTATGGGTCAGCCTCGGCAGCAGCAGCAGCAGCATCCCGGACTCGATCCTCGTCGTCATCGCTGTCGATGCTATAGCCGTCTTCATCGATGAGTGGTGGGTTTCGACTAATTATAGCGCGCCTGTGTCCAGCATGTTCGACCTCCTGCGCGCACCAGAGTCAGTATGAGATCGTCGGGGATCATTGATGGAAAAGTTTGGCGCAAGCCGCGAGCAACGTGCCTCTTTATATACAGAGGGTCCTGTTGGTGGCCCCAGCTTGCCCTGGCGAACGTATCTCGCCCTCTTCTTCAACTTGTTCCCGCGATTCGTGGTCCCTTGTATCTCTGAGTCCGAATCCGATTCTGCGACAAGGCATCCAAGTCAGCCAAGAGCCTATGCGGACACTCGGAGATGCTCCTACCGATGGCTTGTCGGGCTGCCGTCTTCTTCATAGCCTTCGCTATCTCGGCGAAGAGTAATTGTTCGCGTGTTAACGACATTTTGGCCGGGTCGGGTTGTGCAAATCTTGGGAGTAAGGAGCCAAAAGTCGCCAAAAGTCGCCTGTCCACAGGCGCGACGCCAGGATGGAGAGGAAGTAGGACTCTGTGTTCAGTCGTGCTTTGTAAGGGTAATTGCTGCTAGTGAAATGCCTCTTCATGCGTGGGAATGGTTTTGCGAGGGCCAGTCCGAACGTCTGCGGTCGTGGGAAGATCGAAAAGGGTGTGTGGTTGTTAGGAGAGAGGGCAGCTGCTGGGTGGTATCCACGGTCCCCAATAGTAGGGCGGGCGATCGGCGCGAACTGGTCCACGGGTTGTCGAAGGAGCAGTTGCTGTGGCAGGCCCAGTAAACGCGAAGAGCACTTACCGTAGAAACCTGAGCCACCAGACAAGCAGTGACGCCACGACGGAGTCCCTTGTAAGAACGGGCAGAATCTCTCACCGCCCGTAGCTCATCCCGCCAGCCCGCCTGTGCGAGTACTTGGCGGTCCATGAGCTCCCCTGTCCTCAGTCAGCCAGTGCTAGACCATGTACCACTTTGAATACGTTGTTGAGGCACGGCGCATTTGCGATTCTCTTCGAAAGGGACACATTCCTCAACGTCTTGGATCCGTAATGGTATAGGTAGCCGAAGGTCTGGTTTCAAATGCATCATTCACGAGTGGTCGCAGCGATCTGTAAGTCGCGTATCATGTACGTACGTACTACCTTGTACTGCGTACATGCCTGGCGATTGGTGATGGCATCCACTAATCCCTGCAACCATTAGTCCACCAGTCCTCCTTCAACCTCCAGAGCCAGTGCCAATGGTCTCAGGTAGAGTAGACCAATAACCAATATCAATTGGGAGTTCTTTTGAGATACACTCGCGCCGGAAGGCCACATACCTAGGCAACAAACCTGGATACGCGGTCCACGACGTCGCAAACATGGACGAGTATCCTCCGTGCAGCCTGGACTATTGCCTGCCGTTGGCTGTCATACTTGGGCTGCCATCCAAATATGTGCAACAGTCCTCTCTCGAAGCCGAGTACAAGGAAGGCGCTACCCTTATACGGTCGGAACCGCCACCGGTAGAGGGCGACCAGGTCGCTGCCCTAGTACAGCATCTTCGCGATTCCGACGCATCTGGGCAACCCTGGAACGCGAGGTATACGAGCGGCGCCAAGTACAGGTTCCGCTTCAGGACCGCCGGCAGGGTATGGCCATTTCTGAAGCCTTCCTACTAGATCTTGCCTGCTGATGTGGCCCAGACTTATCTCCTACCTGCTAGACTAGCTCGCCTACCGGAAGACGTCGACATCCCACCATCCCAGGCCGTCCTCCATTCGCCCTTCTCCCCCCTCAGCCCCTCTTCGAACCTCTATCCCGATGGCCTTATCGACCACCGGTGGCTCAAGAAGCATCAGGAGTTGATACCGAGCGTTTTCGTGTGCCTCTACAGTCTGACGGCTGAGCCGACACTGGCAACACTCCACGACAACAAGATAAGGGCGGATATAGGGGTTCTGCGAAATGCGATCGCCCAATCCGGCTGCAAGTCCAGATTGGCTGTCGTCATGTTGGTCGATAATTCCTCTGGGGTACAGGAACGCCTAGAGAGTATCCGGAGAGGCAGTGGGCTGGATCCCAAGTCCTTTTTCACCGCCCCCGCAGATGCCTCGCCGGGGGAGCTTGGACGGATACTCGATAACGCTTTGACGACCATTTATGCACAATCCATCGACTACTACAGAGATCTTGGAAGGCATGCCAGAAAGAAAAGGAGTCGGGGTGTAGCTCCTCAGCCAACTGTCCCACCCACGTCCGGCACCTCCCAGACGCTGTCGCTTGCAGGGTGGAATATTCGCTATGATTTCAAGTCCGCCATATTCGCAGAGTATCGTCATGAGATGGACACCGCGTTGCGGTCCTTTGAGCAGGCGTATGAGAGCCTGCTGAGCTCCGAGGTATTGGAGATCATACCAAGCTGGAGTCCCAGGTGGAACCAGGCTAGGTTCCTAGCCGATATCATCGCTGTGCGGTGTATTCGGTGTTTGCTATGGCACGACCAGCACACTGCGGCCGTAAGGCGCTGGGAGTCTCACCGAGAGAGGATAGCCGATATTGTTGATAGGCAGGGCCATGGGACCAATAACTATGGCTGGGAGGCTTGGGAGGCACGATGGTCTGTCGTGATGGCTAATCTCATCGAGAAAGCTGACATCCCTGACTTCGATCACTCCTTCATAAGTCTTTACCTGCTCCCAGAGAAGGCCGCACAAACGGAGAGGATCCAGCCATGGGAATTGCTCCACCATCCAGGCTATTGGTACCGTCTGGCAGCCCGCCACACCGCTGCACGGCGTAAACTCGCTTACTTGATGCCCGAAGATGACAGAAGGTCACCTAGCGAGTCCCCAGCCTCAAGGTTGGCCGCAAAGGCTTTCAACTACGATAATTACATGTGTCCCGATCCATATGACGAGCTTCCTCTGGCTCGCTCGGGAGTCAATCATTCCCAGCTTATCTTGAATTACCTGTTGTCCGCTCAATCTTATTTCATCAAGAAGAGGCAGCAACGCTTAGCCGCCGAGGTGTCCCTCGAATGTGCCAAAGAACTCGCAACAGCGAGGGATTGGGCAAACGTCGTGAAGATATTACGGCCATTCTGGGACGAAATGTCATTCCGACGAGATGGTTGGCCCGAAATTACGGAAGACATGTGTTGGGTCTTAAGAGCTGCCGCCGTGGAGACTTCCCAGGCTGATCTGGTCGTTTCGATCGACTGGGAGTTGATGAACAAGAGTAAGATACCCTTCAGTGTTGTTGTGTTTCTTCAGACATACTGATGTGGCTATGCCAGGATACCCAAAGCACCCCAAATGGCATTATGACCTAGGAAAATCGCTTGAAGGAGTTCATGCTCCCAAGCCCTCGATAAATGTGAGCGACGATCTGGGCACATCCTTCATTAAACCATCATTTGCCTTCAGGCATGAAGACGGCAAGGCTGGGCAGACCTGCCAGGCCCAGTTATCCATAGCATCCAACGCTGTCTTGGGCTCGGCACCGGTCATTCTGGAGAGTATCTTGATCGAGTTCGATGGCAGCATCAAACCAGTACTGTTGACTCATGGACCTGGGAATGAAGGTAGTAGTTCTCGACGTGGACCAGTTTCTCTGAACGTTGTCTCTCTGGCCGAGACCAAATCAAGCGCCGCGCAAGAGGCTGAAGACGTTGGAGCTGCCTCACATCTGCGTGGCACGAGCAACCTGACCCTGGAAGCCGGCCGCACAAACGTTTTCCAGCTGGAGATACCTTTGCGAGAGCCTGGCGAGGCGAGCGCATCTTCACTCAGATTCGTCGTCAACAACGACGCATTTGCCTTGACATACTCCACCAGCGTTGAAAAGGCAGGTACCGGGCACGTCTGGTACACTGCGGCTTCAAAAAGGCGCCTGGCGCGGACGCATCCTCAGTCCATCCGCGTGCTGCCCAGGCCGCCCAAGATGGAAATCAAAGAGATCAATTTCCTCGATCAGTACTACACCAACGAGGTAGTGGAACTCCCCTTCGACATTGTAAATGAGGAAGACGCAGATGCGACCGCAAAGCTCGATGTCACAGTGCTCGGCGAGGAGCCACCAGGGTTTACTATCAGGTTGGCTGGCGGAGCTGAGGAGGAATCATCGACCGATGGCGAAGAGTCTAGCCTTCGAGGCGCAGCCTTGGGCGCGATCAAGAGTTCCGAGTCTTCGCGGGTCACACTGTTCCTCTCTGCCGCAGAGAGGACGACAGCTTACACGCTGACCTTGAAGGTATCATACAGCCTCCTCACGGACCCTGAAACTACCGTTATACAAGGTGCCACATACCGGATCAATGTGGCTAGCCCATTTGAAGCAAACTACGAACTGCTGCCCCGCCTCCATCCGGATCCTTGGCCAAGTCTCTTTGACCACGAAGGAATACAGAAGCCGTCCACAGAAAGCCCTGGTCCAGGTCATGGACTAGCACAAGCATGGTGTCTCATCACAAGGTATGCCTCGTTCGCCTCGGAGGATCTGAAAGTAACAGATCTCGACATCGAGATCCAGCCTGTGCACGGCGTCCACTGCCAGACCTCAAAGCGAAAAGCCCTGCCATCCGAAGGTATCCAGGTCAGCCCCAAGACGATCGAGGAGACCCAGTTCGACGTCGCTGTCAAGCGGGCGAGCCTGGACGAGCGGAACCCCATCGGCCTGGACGTGTCCTTCGTCATCAAGTGGTCCCGGCTGGGGGCTGAGCCCGGCGCCGTCAACAGGACCGTCCTCGCCGTCCCGCGGCTGCCCATCTTCGGCACGGAGCCCAGGGTGCTGGCGTCCGTGTCGTACTCGGACGACGACAGCGGACAGGGCCAGATCGTCTTCCTCGACGTCACCATCGAGAACGCCTCGAATCACTTCCTCACCTTCGGCCTGACCATGGACCCCAGCGACGAGTACGCCTTCTCCGGCGCCAAGCAGACCACGCTGAGCCTCCTGCCCATCTCCAGGAGGGCGGTGACGTACAGGCTGCTGCCGCTGGTGGAGGGTGGGCAGTGGATCAGGCCGAGCCTGGCGGTGAAGGACACGTATTTCCAGAAGGTCCTGAGGATCATACCTACGGAGGGGATGAGGGCCGACAAGGAGGGTGTCTCCGTCTGGATCCCTCCGGTGGATGAAGATGAGGACTGATGGCATGTATGATAGGTGCGACTGCGGTGGGGAAGGACGACTTTCTGGGGGGTTAGATCTATCCGAGGTCATGGATACGTGTGTGCAGATTACACTAGAACCGTGATAATACATTGCAAGGCCTGTTTCGTTGCAGGCCAACGACGATCCCATCGGGTGACCCTGAAACACAGAAGTGTCGTGGCAGTCTTCAATGATGACCTGCCTGTCATAATGATGTGCCTATATATCTGTATCTCACACTTCTGTCCCAATGTCAAGCCGAAGACTAAGTTCGGGTACTACACTGCCCTTCCCTGCCTATCTCCAGCTGGGTTCACGAGGGCACGCATTCCGATTCGGCCATGGTGATGCATTGACCATCGGTGGCGATATGATAGACCACGCACAACATGTCCCACTGGAGTGTAGATCTATATATCTGAGAAGCACCAGTCACAGGGATGATTCGGCCGGAGGCAGAGCTTTCAGGGCAACGTGACCACGCGGACAAGAGACTCGCCGGCGGGCCAGTCGGTGAGAGTGGAAGAGGAAGCTGCCTGGAGGTTCAAGGCTTCTCCTGACAGCAGATTCATTTTTCTGACCACCAGTGGAATCCTTCGCGCCTGCGTCTGGGAGGCCGACGCCCCATCACAACCAGAAAGGTGTGGAATCTATCGAGTCAATGGGACAATAGTGTTAGGTGGCGAAATAATAATTTCTTCGGAAAGTCCGCCAGTTCGGGCGACCACTCATCTGGCCAATAGAAGTAAACCAACCGCCTGGGTGGCAACATCATACACGCTCCTGGCCCATCGCCTAGACACATCGCTATGTCTGTTAAGAATCTGAGTCTTTCGATGATAACACCGATCAATATTATAAACTCTTTTAAGCGAAACAACAGAGAGGACTCTTAGTTTTCGTGGTTCGCCGCCTCCTCACCGTTCGCGAACTCGTCGAACATGGCCAACTTATGGAATGTACTGGCCAGCACATCGACTGACGCGGCAGTCGGGTTCACAGATGCTGTGTTCAGATCGACCACGAAGGGGGTACTCCCCGGGACAGTCTCGATGAGCTCAGGTACGGCAAAAGCGGGGGCGATTCGGAGACCACTGCCTCCATAGGCACCGCCGCCGTCGAGGAGGTCATCTATGATCGTTCCGTCCTGATATCCCATCTGTTGTGCTCCTTCGTTCTCGTATCCCATCATTTGAGCTGATCCTTCTAGCATCTGCTCTGAAGGTAGGTCTGAAGGCAGGTCTGAAGGCAGGTCTGAAGGCAGATGGCCAAAACGATGGTGACGCTCCGTGTTTATCTTCAACTTGCCCATCAAGGCCCGGCCCTCGGCCGCGGTCATCTGGCCCTTGAGGATAGCTATGCTCAACAGCCCTGGGACAATCTTCGCCACCAGATCGAATTGCGGGGCCAGGTCGTGGTACCCGGCGAGGCACGCAAGAAACCAAACGCGTCGTCTCTTGTCGGCGCCCCACATGTCCTTGCCTCCCCACGCTCCTTCGGTAACCTGTCGTTGCCCATGATCATTGTCCTGCTTATGGTCCTGATAGTTGTCCTGGTAATTGTAGTGATCCTGCTTTTTGCCATTATGGCTACTCTCCTGTAGGGGCAAGCAGGCATTGGCGACATAAAGCAACGCATTATGCCACAAGAAGGACGTGGCGGCGCAAGCGAAGCGAGTCCGAAAAACAAGTATGAGATGTTTCAGCTGGTTAACGGATGCCGAATATATCGCTGCTGGAGTCCTGTTCTCAGAGGTGAAAGGACCGAGCTTCAGGGGACGGTGGGGTTCTGCGTGGAGGAGTGGTCGGAACAGGTCGAGGATGGCCGCGTGGTGTTGAATGCTTTGAACCCTAGTCAGTGTTCGAATCTATCGTGAATGGCCAGAGTGCCAGCCTCGGTCGAGGGCATACTTACTGCAAGACAGCAGCATGGTGTGGCATGCTATCTCCACGCGCCATGCTGAGAGGAAGTGAATCCGCCCATTGGAGCAATTTCTGATACGTCTCTTCTGCAAAACTTATTCCGACGGCAGCGCGTACGGTAGGTGCAACCTGATCGCCGTCGTCATAGTATGTGTTTATCATCTTATTGACAATCGGCATCAGCTTGCATAACTCGGGGAATGTGTTGCCCATATAGGACGGCAAATCGAAGGGCACAGGAGGCCCCGCGAACCTGACGATGACTGTACCAGGGACGGGGAGCCAGGGTGCTATGTGAATGTAGGTGTTCTGGTAGTTCATCCCATGAAGTGTAGCGTAGCAAAAGGTGCCCCAGGCAGTGTGTGAGGCGGCCCTCACGAGATCTATATGGTCTTCTGTCCAATTTCTGGCCGAGTCCATCTCTCCGACGGCGATCAGCCCGTTCGAACGAGCCAGCTTGATTGACTCTCCTAGATATTCGTGTGCTACTTCATCCTTGCCTTGATACGTTGCCGTAGCACTGAGGAGCTGCACGGCAGCTATCGTTGTGACCGCGAGTTGATACAGTGCACTAACCGTCTTTTCTTCGCGATAGAGTCTTTCCGCTTCCGTGAAGAAGGCATCACCAAGACCGGCTGCGTCGGGATCAATCGCGCTATATCCTTGCTACCCTCCTGTCAGCTAGGAACGAAACAATCACCGTACCGGTATGGGAGTTTGTTAAACATACACAAGCGAAGCAGAGCACGGCGTCGAGAAGCAGAGGGGAGCAGAAGTTGGTCTTGTGACCGACGAGATCTCTTAGGAAGAGATCGGCATCGAACAGTCCAAGTATTGGGTGATCCGTTGTCAGATAGAACGAGATGAGTCGGGATGCCAGGTCATTGGATATGGACACTTGACTCCAGTTGCTGATCTCGATGTGATTCAGACGTTCGTCGCAGAGCCCAGTAGGCGGAGAGGGAGGCCAACCGGGGGTAAGTTGCCCCGAATCACTACGTTCGGTCGGTGGCGGGGACGGTTGGGTCGAAGACGACGGTCGTTGAGATGTCCTGGAGAATGTTAAGCAAAGGACGGACATATAAGGATGCCCCTGTGGCCAGTCGATGGCGACGCAATGGCCAGCTTTCCCGCTCGCTGAAGTTTCCAACTGGCGCGGTCGGCGTTACACGCACGAGTGTTTGATGTTCATGGTACCCCGAAGGCTCAGGCTCAGGCTGAGGCTGCAGACGAGGGAAGGGAAGGAGGCCTTTGGTGGAAATATTTCAAGGGAGATAGAGACCACATACAAGGTATAAGACGGAGTATTTGCGTCTCGCGGTTGAACCGGATGCGGGATCGGTTCTGGGACGGTTAACATGGGCGAGTCGACAAGTGATATAACGGGGTACGAGATGGGATGTCGGATCATCAACTCGAACTCGAGACTCGTCTGTGGTGGAGGCGCGATGCTGCCTGTAGTGATAACACTCTATAACGTAAACGTACTTGATCAGAATCTGCCTATAGCCGGGTCAACGAGAGGGTGCAGGACCAACAACCACGTACATAGTTACCGCTGTCACCAGATGCGGATCTGTAGCGGTGGAAGAGGGCGAGGGCTTCATCCTCGGGCAGCGACTTGAAACGCTCGATGGTACCGTCTGAGTCCTCGACGAGTCTCTTGAGGGTGTCATTCTCTTGCCGGAGGGTCTCTAGTTCCGCCTGGTCCTCGGCGGACCGGGGGTCCTGTCGAGCAGTGTAGGTACACTCGGTGTCGCGTCTCTTGCAGGCGGAGCATGATGGCTGCTGGTTGTCACACTGCGACAAGTTCAGGACGAGTTAGTAATTGGTTAGTGCGGGTGTATATGTGTGTGTGTGTGAGTGTGTGAGTGTGTGCGCGCGCGTATGTGTGTCCGGGGATAGAAACGTTGGTGCGCTCTATGTATAGTAAGGGGCGCTCTCCAGGACCCATCAAGAAAAAGAAGAAGTGTGACGCTTGGGGGCAAAGGTCAAATATTCCGTGACCTCAAGGTACGGAATACGTAGCAGAATGTCTCCCCGGCACGGCTCTCACCCCAGGTAGCACCTGATAGATAGCCTCTCTTCCTGTAGTGTAAAATGTTCGAGCGCCACTGGATCGGCAGCATCAGTAGCTCCCCCACAAGCACAGGTGGCGAAACGGGCTGACCCGTAGACTTCCAATGTATCTAGGCATGACCTGACAACTGGGACTCCAGGACGCCTGGGCTCCCTCTGGGTGCTTCAAGGGGCGGTATAGGTGATGTGTAAATCGGCACAGGGGTTTGACCACAAGGCTTTTAGCACGTCGTAGTGGCCATCCACCCGCAACTGCCCACCAGTAGCTTGCCACCTAAGCCGGAGCACACGGGGATAGCATCATGAATGCTGATGCCACCTGCCCAGGTGGGTTAGGGAGACGGCTTTCTTCTTCCCGCAAAGTCATGTGGCTTGAAGCCGGCCGTACTTGGCGTACCTAGGTAGTTCCCCATCTTCGGCGGTGCTGCCACGACTTGCTCGAGGGGCTGTGGCTTATTGCAGATACTCTATATCCTCGGAGGCGCACGGCTTCGCCGTAAAGGATGAGTAGTGTATAATGCAGTCTCATGAAAAGGAAGCGTCCCTGGTCATCATCAAAACTGGCTTTCTGATAAGGGATCTGGTGCCAGTGACACATGTCTCTTCCATTAGACCAGCCTCCTCCTTCCCCTTCTCCAACGGCAACAACGCAACGCAACACAACACGACAACACGACAACACGACAACACCAAGACCAACAACAGCAAACACCATCGATGAGTTGCAAGGATAGGGGGCAAGGGGAGCGCATAAAGAAGGGGTGTGAGTGGGGATAGTTTGGAAGCTCGTACAGCAGACTTTCTCGTTCGACAAGCATCACAGGCGAAACGCCCTGTGCCGATTCTCCTCTTTTTCGGAGGGAGTTCTGCGTATCGTGAAGGGCCTCCCCCGATTCCACCCGTACCCGCAGCGTTGGCACTGCTGCTGCCACTGTCGATCTTGGTCTGTTCCGGCGCAGGCAGGATCCGTGGAAACTTCTTCATGTCGTTCGCCCAAGCTCTCATAACTCCCGAGGTCGGCCTTAGGTCACAGCGCCGTCAGGAGGCACAGACAGGCCCAGGCAGAGACGAAGCCGGTGAGCAAGAAAGCGATGTAAGTTTGTAAGTGTGAGTCCGAAGCGCGTCAACCTCACGGAGACAAAAGTAAAAGCACACGGCCTCGAGATGATGGATTATCACTATCTACTATGTAGATACTCGGTGTAGGATATCGGTATTGGTAGGATATGGGGATATCGGGATATGGGAGGGCAGGATGGGTGCTTTTGTACTTGACACTTGCTCTCTCCACACAAGAACAGATCTTAGACGAGGAAGTTGTTATCGCCAGGGAGCTTTATACTTACGACGAGCACGACCTCTCTACCCATTTACACGTCACTGTGACTCGCGGTTGCCACCCTAGTAAGCTTAGGAGGCAGCTTTGTCTCCCGTGCTGTAGCCTTACGTAGGATATACTTACGTAGCTACTTGAGTACTTACTTGAGTAGTCTACTTGTAAGTTGGGTAACCATAAGTAACCAACAATACACCCACTTCCCCTCCCCCATCCCTTCCAACCAGAAAAAAAAAAAAAAAGAATTCAAGGTCAAAAATAAGCATTACTGATTAAGAGAAGGGTCAAGGGGAGGAATTAATGAGATTAGTATACAGATACTTGCCTCATCGAACACCCAAGAGGGGAGCAGACTAGGAGCAGGTTCGGTCCACGCTCAGGGAAGAACTGCCGCCTGTAGAAAAAGACGGCGGCTCATCTTGTATTATGCCCATGCGTAAACTTCGTATCTTTCCCGCTTCCCGAGTCCCATGGTTTTCACTGTCTAAAATTCATACATAAATGCAATGCCGTCCAGGTACCATATGCAAGGCCATGGATGCTATCCAACCCAATCTCCCTTGAAGCAGTAGTACGGCCCCTCCTTTGAACCAATTCATGAAGCTTACAATTGTCCAAGGAGGACATACGCCCCCTCTCTCATCTAACCACCACAAGTTCATCATCATCGTCCTCTTCCTCGAGAACAACATGCTGCTGCCTCTGCCTTGTGAACAGCCGATTTCTAGCAGAACCAGGCGGCGCGCTTTTACCAGTATTGATCGTCCCAGGCAGGCTCTCCCTCCCGGCCTCACGTATCCCCTTGTCCGTCACGAACCGCGTTTTTTTGCGAACCGGTGAGCGATCCTTTTCTTTCGAAGACGCTGCGGCACTGCCCTCGGCCGTCGTGCTGGTGCTGTCGTGGCTGTTGTGATAGGTCAGCCTCTCGCCAGTCTTCATCCGCGAGAGCTTGTCTCTGAGGGATGTACCCCAGCCGAAAGCACCTGCTGGTCTGTTGGCGTTATTGGTGGTCATGTAGGAGGATGTAGGTCTGCTTTCAAAGCTGGAGCTGTTGCTGGACAGTGTGCTGTCCTGTCGTTTGCGCTTGACGGGGCTGAGGGAGATGTTCATCTCACTCCCTCTTGGTGCGATAAGTCCCAGCGAGCGGGCGTCTACCTTCCTCTGTGGCTCCTCAGAGGAGAGCGGTACGCCGTGGAGGGACACTCCGGGGAGTCTGATGTCGGGCTTGAAAGAGGATGCCGATGGGACTGCAGTGCCAGCACTACGCCCGGCACCGAACCTCGATGTGGGCCGGGAGCCCAGTCTTGCTGTTGATGCTTCTGCGATGGGCGCTGAGCCAGATATTCGCATGTACTCCGAGCCCATTCCCCCACCGCCCATCTCCCCAAGCTTCTTCGCGATATCCCTCTCCTTCTCCTTAGCCGCGAGTCTTCTCTTCAGGCCTTCCGCTCTCTCACGCGTGTCGCCAAGTATGCCGTCTCGATCGATCAGTGATGATGCGCTCTGGCCGCGGCCCCCCCCATTCATGAAATAGCGGCTGCGGGTATCCCAGTCAAACGCGCCATGTGTCTCGGCGACTTTGGCCTTTCTCAGTGTCTCGGCGTTGTCTTTCCATGTGCGGTCCTGGGAGCGGTATCCCTTTCCCTTCATCTGGCCATTGCCGAGACCTCCGGTACTGTTGATTTCCATGCGCGCGGAGCGTGTCCGTGACAAGGCCGTATTGGTATGAAACTCGCAGTGCTCCGTGCGCCGAGCATTCACCCAGCTGTTGCAAAGATTACCATCTGCCTTGACGGACTTGCAGTAGCCTAGGTCTCGCGCTGTGCCTATCTCAAGGATGGTGTCCGCGTCAGAGTTGATCGTCAAGCTGAAACGACCGGTGTCCTGGCGACCTGGGGGTGGTGGCATGATGTCGGGGTTGAGGATCGCAACGACGGTGCCGGTGGATAGTTTCCAGAACCGTTCGAAACCCGTGTTGAACAAGAACAGCTCTATCTCGTACTGCAGGTCGACAAGCGTGATAACCATGTATTTTCCTCGGTCCGAGGGTTTCATTTTGCCTGTTTCCGCGTCATATTGAGGCTTATGGCTGCGAGGATCGGACTTGGTCGCCACAATGCCAAACACGACGCTATCAATGACTTCGTCAGGAAGCGACCAGTCCGGGGCTTTTACCTGCCGCAGTAGCTCCTTGATGGAGAAGGCGGTTTTCCCAGATGTGGCACGTGCAACGACTTGGTGCGGAAGTATGCGTCTGGAAAGGTGGAAACCAGAGTACGCCTCGAAGGAGGCGGATTGCGCGAATGATGATTTCTCATGTTCTGCTGGTGCTGACGAAAAGGAGTCCCCAGCCTGCGTCTGAGAGGATTGTGATACTGTTCTGCCAGTCCCAAAGCGTGAGGCCGTCCCCACGCTAGATGCCGTATGGCTGCGTTGTAGAGTGCTACTTTTCATTCTGTCAGCCCCAATGATCTCTTCCCGGTTGTGCCCCCGATTCCGCGGTGATAACTCATCCGTTATATCCACGGCTTTGGTCTTGTAGTCCTCCATCTCCTGCATGGTCACGTCGAAAGCAGAACTTCGTGACTTTGCTGCCTTGGCTCTTGTTTCCTGGCGGGTCTTCTCCTCCGTCCGAGCAGCAGCCAACCTCTCACTGAAACTTAATGGCCGCGGTTGTTCGTCCTGGACCGCTGGAGTCCTGGACCGCCGCAAGAATCCTCCCGTGGCCTGTGAGGCCCCTCCGAGGTCCTCTTGCGACTTCTTCAGGCTTGGTGCTCTTCTCAATGAGATGTCCTTCCCCTTCAGGCCTTTGTCTATCCCAAGAAGCACCCGACTCGGGGAGGTTTGGGACGGCGGCGGCTGAACCTTCCTCACCGGTGAAACGGGCACCTCAACCGTTCCTGCTTGCGACCTTGGCCGGCCATCTGTTCCATCTGTCCTCCTGATCTCCTTGATCCTCATTCCCGGCCGCATAGTAGATGCCGAATCAGGTCTTGATATCCTGCTGTTGTCCTGTTCTGAAGTTTGACTGGATGGCCCATGTGACGCTTGCTGAGCCTTGGCCCTGTCTTTGCGCAGCTTCTTTAGCCTTAGCTGAGCCTGTATCTGCTGCAACTTCAACTGTATTGTCTCCTCGTCATCGTCGTCATCGAGATCCATTGGATCTCCCATCGCCGTGTCCGTGTCCGACGGTCGAGGCTTCGAGGGAGATGGTGATGATGAACGCTGGGCGAGTATCTGCCTGTACTTCTCGCGCCCGCGTGGCGTTCCGAGGAGGGCCTCTCGTGGGGAACGCGGTGGCCATTGAGCCTCCAGGCCTGGGGCGTCTGTGTGCAAGGTTAATTGAGATGGACGGGAAGTAAAGGACGGGTTCGATGACTTCTGATGAACAGATGACCTACGTGAAGACATGTTCGAGACTTGGAGTGCTCCCAGTTCCTCCAAGACCTCCCCGAGCCCAGCAATGTCCAGAACTTGAGCCAGGTTTCCTGTCTGTCGGCGCCACAGATGGAGTGGCGGAGGAAAACAACAACACGCCTACCACTGCTACACCAGCCAATTACTACCGCCCACGCCCAACAACACCGCAGAAGAGCAATGCGTGACTACCTGACGGCAGCGCATGGGGATAGGCCAATGACGGTATGGCGTGGCCAGGTTGTTTCTGAATGTCTGAGTTTTTTCTCGTCGTCGTACAAGTACAGGCTGAGAAAACAGGATGCGCCCGAGATAGATGTTGTATGATGGTTGGTGTAATGCAGCCGTAATGGAGCCGTAATGGAATGGTATCGACAAACAGTGTCCAAGGTATACGGTACCTGCAACCGCTAACGAGGCTGATGGCTGATGGCGGATGGAGATCGAATCAAGATCGACCAAGACCCTTCTGCCCTGAATCAGACCAATGTGGGCGCCCCAGGTGTTTCTCACATGCAAGTTGCAGTACCGAACTCTTAAAAAGTGGTGTGTGATGGGGAACACGGGAGGGGTGGTGGATTTGTATGGCGGATATGTATGGCGGATTTGTATGGCGGGGGATGAAACGCCTTGGCTCGCGACTCGTACGCGACTCCGCTGGGAAAGCGCGTCATACAGGGAACCCTGGGCTTATTGGAATATCTATTTACTCGAATTCAACCGACAAGAGTATCCAGTCCGGCGCTCCAGTTTTGGATTGAGTAGCCGGATCCTGCTTCAGGATCAATTGGCCATCAATAATAGAGCTTAGATTTTCTTGGATTGCTACATATGGCGAGGACACGGTCAACAAAAGGCGCCGACAAGAACGCGGCAGCCGCCCGCAAAGACACCACGACGTCGACGTCCAAGTACACCCTACCACCCGAATGCGACAGTCCACCTAGGGTCCTCATCCTGCCGGAAAAGGCGACCGCCCAAGCAAGAGTATTGTCTCTCAAGAACCCTCGGTACTCCAGACCAACGCGGTACCTGGTCTGCCCAGAGACAGGCGCATACGAGTTCATAAGCATCTCCGCGCCGAAAACGACGCCTCGCAGCTGGCTGATCGAGAAGAACGGGAGCATTGAGACATCTGGCGACGCCCAAGATAACGGAGATGAGAGATCCGAGAATGCTTCACTTGAGACGCAGGTCACCAGGAATGCCGACCTATACATAGCAACACCAGTCGACCCCCTATTCCTCACCCTCCCTGCCCTCGCGGCGCAACTATCGTCAGCCAAGCGCATGTTCCTGTCTAGCGAGGACCACTTCGACAGCATAGCCGAGGACGCCCCACATCTGCGGGAGACGCTGCAGAGATGGTCGCAATTGCGCAATCTGCTGGAGTCCCGGATGGGTGCGGTTTGCGACACGGTCGAGGCAGGGGACGAGACCATGTTCCGGCTGAGCGAGGAGAAGCTGCTGGGACAGATCCTGGCTAAGGCGAAGAGGCTAAGCGAGGCCGGCTTGCCGACGAGCATGGAGGAGAAGTTCGTGACCAAGGCCCTGGAGGCGCCTGTGATGGCCAAGAGGAGCAATGGTGTGGCTACGCCGCCAACCGTGGAACAAAGCGAGTCACCATCAAATGGGGAGTCGCAGACAGAGTCGGTGGAGTCCCAGTTATCTGTGGCGACGACTGTGACGAAAGCATCCGAGGCATCGACGGCCGCAACCTCTGCAGCGGGTGACTTGGATGCATTGAGCACCAAGGACGTGACCTCCGCGATACAAGCCTCGGAGGAAGTGGTCAGGTTACAACGGCTCCGGATAGCTTTCAACTTCATCTGCTCGAGCTACGTGCCGCCAGCAATTTCCGCTGTGCTGAAGAAGATGTTGGTGGATGGCAAGGGCTCGAAAGTCAATTTCGCCCCGCTGGACAATTACATCGCGCAGTTGACAAAGCTACGGCAGGAGGCCATGACTGCACGGTCGGCATCCGACTACTCGCGGAAACGGACGCTGGACGAGGAGGACGAAGACAGGAGGGAGAAGAAGCGCAAGAAGGATGAGGAGGAGAAGAGGAAGAAGGCGGGCGAGAGCAGGGGGGTAAGGGACTTGAAGAAGGTGAACACGGCGGGGATGAAGAAGATGAGTGACTTCTTCACCAAGAAGCCGAAGGCATGAGGACTTGCACGGCCTCGTGTGTAGGATATAATATTTTGGGCATCTGTCTTTGGCGTTGGAAAGGCCAAAAAGTGGTGTTGGGTATCATTAGATGCATCTCGAGGCGCATTTACATTGTTTGACGAGGACAGACGGGCAAAACAGTTTCGTCTTAGCTGGCACCTCTGCCAGCTCCTCGGGTCCCACGTGTCGTCCGTGATGCTCCAAACCCCCGCCCTATCTGCGAGCTGCTCCTCGTGCCTATACCAGACGAGTTCGTGGGGGCGTGGCCGCTGGCGGTGGCAGTGCTACGCGTGCCACCTCGCAATATCCCACGCCCACGAGATGCCCTAGTTCCTCTCACACCCCTCGTCCCTGAGCCTCGGCCGGCAGTAGAGCTAATACCGGCCATGCGGACCCTCTCCTGGTCCTCGGCCTTCCGTCTCGCCTCCTCACGACGGCGCTCGGCCTCGGCGGCCCTGCGCTCGGCAGCCTGCTGTTGGGCGATGGCCTCGGCTTCGATGTCATGTAGGTCCTGGGTCGCACCTTTCCAATTTGGATTGAGGATGAGCCGTTGGTTGTGCTCCGTTTGCGAGAGGATGCGGGTCCAGGTGTTGAGGAGAGTGGATGCATTGTTGACCGTCTGAGAGACGCTCTGGTACAGTAACATGTCAGCTTTGCTTGTTGGAGCGACAGTAATGGTTATTCGAGGGTATGTCGGAGAGATTAAGGGTAGTAGGACGCACTCCCATATTCCCCTTGGCTCGCTCTAGTGTGCCAATGACACCTTCGATGACCTCGTTGACGTTCCGGACGCCTTCGAGCTCGCGGCGGAGCTGGGCATCCCGGACTTCCTCAGCATCAAATGGTTCTTTGTCTTTCTGATTGGAGGGTGTGGGTGTCTTGGGGGTTTTTGGTCTGTCGGGGAACTCCAAAGGCTTAATGGGGGAGAACACCTCAGAGAGATCACGCTTGTCGGCCATCTCGATGATCTCTTCGAATCCAGTATGCAGACAGCTCCCAGCAGTCCTTTAGGGTCCCGTATCCTATGTAGCAATAAAACCGTTTGGCGATGACGTTGCAGTCAAGTGGCAGCAAGGTTAGCTTGTGATTATGGTTGTTGACTTCAGTAGACTACCTGGCTACCTAGGTACCTATTAGTTCAGTGTTTTGCTCATGCAGGTAATGCGGGGCCGCTCTGAGACGCGTCTACCCTTGCCGGTGCTGGAAAAGTGACGCGCCTTCTCGCGTTCAAAGGGGGGGCAGACAAGGGGCAGACGGATCAATGTGTTACGATTGGCTAGTGGATGCAGCATACCAGCCCACTTTTGAGCTCCAGCCGGGCAGCTGCCGGCCCCCCAGCCGGGCCCCAGCCCCAGGTCAATCAATCAATCCAATCGGTGCTGGGTAACAAGGCCCACTCCCTGGACTGGACCGGACAACACCAGTTGACCTGCAGTCAATCTTGGATCTTGGACTCTTATTGAAAGCACTGGGATGCCCCATTCTACCTATTCATCCCAAACATCCCACCATTGTTCGAATAATTTATAAGTGTTCCCGGCCCCCAAAAAACTGCATGCCAGCTCAATTTACCTCTATATATGGAATGGTGCCAGTCATCCGGTCTGCTTGCAATAAAGCTTATTGAGCTGTTATTGTTTGAGCTTGGTACCCAATGTCTGCTTAGTCTGTACCTTTCCAGCATTGGTATTGATTGCACTGCAGCTCCACTATAAGGAGGATTTCAACAGGACCTTGGAACATTGACCGGTACTGTATACACCTGACACCACACCCTAATAATAAAGCGCTGGGCCCTTGACTTGAGCTCTGACCGCTTTCCTGTCATCCGCCTTTCCACTTCCTCTTTCTCTCATCCATCCTAACCCTACCCATCTACCTATCCCTTCCCACCTATCCACCCATCCTTCGACCGACAACCTCGCCTTCCTATCTCGCTCGAGTATTTGCAAACGGACAAAAGCTCGAGAAGTATAGCCTGTTTGACAGTCAGTTCGATCACACGCGCACCTGCCACGCTCAGACGCGACCCGCCTTTCATCTGATCGCGACACGCGCAAATTGGCGACAAATTGAAGCTTGGGCTTTCTTTGGGACAACCTTCGGTCCAAACTTCAGACTGACGGCGACGGACAAAATGGCAACCGCTTTTGTCGCCTCAACGCCATCTCCTGGCTCACCTGCTAGTATCAATACCCCGCCAACACCTCGACTTGGTGGCTATTCCGACAACTGGGAACCTTACACGCCTGTGCGCAAATCTGCCCGTATTTCTTCCCGCAGCGCTGCCAACCGAACCCCATCACCCCATCAATCTGGTCGCACCTCACAACCCGGTCAGCCTCGCGTATCGCCGCGTTCAATTCCCCAGGAACATCAACCTACCTCTTCCTCTTCTTCCGCCAGAATGGCATCTTCTGCTGCCACCGCTTCACCTCAGAAGAAGCGCCTTGCGTCTTCCGACTCGCGTCGCGCTTCCGCTTCATTGACTGCAGAGAGTATCCGCAACGCAGCAGCCGCGCTTGGTCAACCATCTCAGAAGATGGATTCCCTCGCCACCGCATCAAGTCAAGCTGCGCTTGCCCTCCCAACCCCAGCCAAGACTCCCGCGCAGAAGCATTCGCACCAGAACGACGAGGACGTTAATGCGATCGCGCGCAACCTGTTTGGCAGACATCAGAGCCCCAGGAAGTCGCGCTCCAAGCAGCACAAGCTGGAGAGCTTGGCGACCGAGGTTGAGGCCGAGTCCTTCCAGATTTACACCGACTCCCAGGACCGCGTTCCTGAACCTGATGTCAACAGCGATAACCCATTCTACGGCGAGGCGGGCATCGCAGCCTCTACCAGGCCTGTCCGCCGCAGCTCGCGAAACAAGAAGCACGTCGTCGGCGCCAGCGTCTCCGAGAGCCTCGACGAGGTTGTCAGGCGTGAGGATGGATTGCTCTACGTGTTGTAAGTGAAATGATTTACCGAACCTCTCACCTCATGCACTAGACAAGATGCTAATTAATTTCTAGCCGTGGCAAGAAGATCTTCAGGAAGTTTACAGAGGGTGGTGAGGCAAGCTCCCGCCCCCAGGTCAAACCCCGCTTGCTGTTCCCTTCTGCCAAGAATAACAACGAGAACGTTCTTGCCCACCCAGATGAGGAGGCAGAGACCGACATTGAGGAGCCTGCGAAGCACAAGGTCGACACCAAGGTCGACACCAAGGTCGACACAAAGGTCGAGGTCGAGACTCCAGCCGATGCCATCGAGGAGAAGGTCGACACGCCGAAGGCACCCAAGTTCGCTCCTGCTTCACCTCCTGCTACCAGCCGAGCCACCCGGTCCAAGAAGATCATCGCCGACGAACCTACACCTGTCAAGGCCAAGCGCACTAGCAATCGCAGCCCTTTCGACGGTTGGAAGCGGACTAAGAGCAGCTCGCAAAGCTCTGCGCATGGTCAGAAACGAACTGGCGAGACACTCAGCGGTGCATCTGCATCCAAGCGGACTAAGACTTAAAGACTGAGGACGACGCAGTCGGTGTATGGAGACACTGTGCTTATCCGGTCACAACATGAAATGGGTTCACGGCAAGTAATCTCGTACCGATAGCAGGATGGTACACAGTACGAACGGAAGGACGGCTGGCGAGCGTCCTGTATGGTTCTGAAACAGTGTTTTCCGAGATTTAACGAGCACTATGGTCTGGCAGGTACTGGGTGCACCTCCTGCGGAGCTCTGAAGAGCACCTTTCTGTCAGGTATTTTTTGCCTTTGTGTGTGTGGCACTTCTTTCCCCACACGAATCTGCATCGCGAACAGAGCAATGATTGCCGGTAGTTTTTTCGGTCTGCTGAACAGGGTTTTCTTTTTACGACATTGACAAAGGGAAAGGGCAAGGAGTCCTGGAATTGATTTCTTTTCATAGCTGCTATGTCAGGCTTAGGGTGTATCAGATAGATAATTTCTTGATGGAAACAGAGCATTGCAATCCATCCATCCAACCGTCTGTTCCCTCGTCCATCCCCCATAAAAGTGCGAGGAGGTTGGCTCTTCGAGGGGACGATTAACTTAAGTCGCACGTGTACTTCTCCTGCCAGATGATTATATGGCACTTCGAAGCGGAGGCGCACGTCCACCGATGGCATCACCGTTTTCCCAGGGCTAATAAGGACAACAACCTGACTCCTCTCGTGTACGAGACAGTTCTATAATCACCAGTGAAACAGATTGTACAATGGAGGAGACAGTGATGACATTCAGCGTCTATGCTCGTCCCGTCTACATGTCGGCCTCAACGGTCGCTTCAGCAAGTAAACAAGCGGTTTCGGAGGTGGACATATGAATCGATACGACTATGCGGCTTCATTTGTGTTTTCTGTCAGTCAATCTACTGTGATGTATAGCATATTCGCGGCAACCTTCCTCGGCCGAGGCCAAGATGACGGGTAGCCGTGGTCGCTTCGCGTTGCTGAGAACGCTGTTTGTGCTTTGCATACTGTCAAAAGATACTGTTAAAAGGAGGGACGGCAGGTCAGGAGCTCTTGCTCGATCGACCCAAGGCTGCTACCTATATGCATTCTGATGTTGACGATCCAACACGAACATCCTTCGGCGCTTCGAACCTCCTAACACCCCACCATGCATGCTTCTGACACCAGACGACTCAAACAAGTAGCGCTGAAAAGGAACGGACTGTGTAGAAGACAAGAATGCTCGAAGGACCACCACGGGTCTCCGTCAATGTTAATCCTCGACGGGGTCAAGTGCAGCGTCCTTCGCTTCAACCTTGGACTCGGCCTTGTCCACTTCTACGGTGGCCTCAACGACGGACTCACCGGCAATATCTATGTCGAATTGGTCAGCAAATCTCGTGCAGGGCGGTCCGGATACCGCGTGCTCCCGGTAATAAGACCGATGATCTTGAACTTACTCGTTACCAGCGTCTCTTTCTTCGTTTCTGCCGGCACCTCCTTGCTCTCTCCCTTGTCAACAGCCTCCTCTTCCTTGAACGCTTCTTCCTCCTTCTCGTCTTCCCGTTTCTCATCTTCAATGCTCTGCTCCTGCGCATCCTTCTTGGCTTCAGCCTTTGAGTCCTCCACTCCTCGCCTCACTACTACCTCTTCCTTCTTTAGATCCTCTCTTCCTCCTTTCTGCTCTTCATTGCTCTCCTCCTTGGCTTCAGCTTTTGTGGCCCCCCCATCCTGCTCTACAACTATCTCTCCCTCCTTCTCGTCTACATTGGGTTCAGCTTTGACCTCCTCCTTTCCTTCCTCCTCTACAGCTGCCTCCTCGTTCTCTTCTTCCTTGGCTTCAGTCTTCAGCAAATCTCCTCCCTTGTCTTCAGCTTCATCTGTCTTCTCATCCTCCTTGGCCTCAGCCGTGGGCTCCTCCACGACTTTGGCTTCCTCTGTGACTGGCTTGTCCTGTGGGGGAGCCTCAACAATGGGTTGAATCGGTTTCTCTTCTGCGGGGGTCTCCACAACAGGCGGGGTCGGTTCCTCTTCGACCTTTACTGGACTCTCCTCCTCTACCTGAAGGTCGCCTTCCGTCTCGGGGTCGATAGACCATACAGTGACCGTCGTAGCGAAGCTCAATCTCGGCTTTTGATCCGCTGGTTTTGAGGATGCCGAAATAATAGCAGTAGCAGGAGCAGGCGCAGGCGCAGCAGCAGGGGCTCGTCTTTGTGGGCCACGAGCCCGTCCCCTTCGCACATCGGACAGAGGCGCCTTCTCCTTGGGCTCCTCGGCTACCTCCTCCTTCGGTTCATCCTTGGGTTTCGGCGCCTGTGGACCCAGGCCCAGCTTCTTGTTCAAATCAGACAGGAAGCCAGCCTGAAGGGCGGCAATCTTATTGCCAGCTGGCCTGGCTGGCACTGCAGGCTTCACTTTGGGCGCTGGAGCATTAGACGACGTGGCTCCAATGGGGGGTGATGCTCTGGCAGGCCGAGGCGGGATCTGAGGCTTTGGGCGTCCCGGGATGGCAGGCCTTGTTGTCTCATCGGGGGATTTGGACTTGGGCCGTTGAGGAATCTCGGGTGTCTCTTGAGAGTTGATCGATTTCGGCTTAGGCCTTTGGGGGATATCAGGTATTTCTTGAGCATCATTCGACTTCGGCTTGGGCCGTTCTGGTACACCTGGGGGCTTGTTATCGACGGGCGATGGCGCATCCGTCTGAGGCCCAGAGACGGTCGTCTCCAGCTGGAGACTGTCGGGGCTATCTTCCCAAATGTCGCGGCTTGGGAACTTTTGCGACGTCTTCGGCCGTGTTGCCACCTCCTGAGCGAGATGTGGTTGGTGGCCGATCCATGTTGGCTTCTGGTTCCTCCAAAGGAAGGCGTCTGGATGTGTCAGCTCCTTCTCAGCAAGCTCCTCATGCTGACGAGCCCAAGCGTGGGCTGGGGTCTCGGCATGTTGACGTGATGGGACGTCTTTCTTTGGGCTTTCCTCGGCCAGCTCAGGCGTGGAGACAGTGGCGGTATGGTGCACACTACTGGGCGCATCCTCCCAGATGTCCTTGCTTGGGAAACGGTGCTCCATCCTCTCAATCTGAGCAGCTGTGAGGTGCTCATTGGTGGCGCCACCCTCCTCCTCGGGGAAAAGGGGCTCGTACTCTTTTACATCTTCCAAAGGCGTAGACCTCAGGTCGGATGATTCCGCCCTGTATAGACTAGCTGGACGGCTGGTAGGGCGACTGCGCGGAGGCTCCGCCTCAAGTTCGGTTCCTCGATGCTCTCGTGCAGGATCTATACACGGCACCTGGTCCGGGTGTGGGGTGTTCTTCCTCACCTCGTCTTCCGCCAGAATGGGCGCCGTGTACTCGTCGTCACCTTCGTCCGATAGCGGTGCAGGCACGGGATCGCCGCTGAGCAGTGTGCTCCTTGAACGATTCGGCTCTGGAATGGAGATCTCATGCTCACCAGGCTTTGTCGACGGAGGACGTGAAGTCGCTTCGAGGGCCGCCCAGCCGACTTGTTCACTTGGCGTGCCGGTGTGGTCATGCGTGCCTTCCACTCATGTCAGAGTCTCGCCGGGGGTAAAAAGTTATTGCCTGCTCCCTACTTACCAACACCGTGACCATTTGTTTCGGTTTCCCTCACCAATCTATTAAGCTGGTCACTGCTCAAAGAAAAACTGGTGACACGATCATGCTGGTAAGGATGATGCTCCTTTCGGAGAAGCTCCGGATGCTTCTGGTAATATTCCTTGTCCAACTTGTCCAGGGGCGCAACACCGTGGCCGTGCAATCCGTAACTTCCCGGAGGAAGACCCCGGGAGCTGCCCTTCCTCTTGTGGCCGACCCTGGCCGCCTCTGAGCCCGGGGCAGGTGATGGAGCCTGAACGTCGCCAGCATTGGGTAGTAAGGGGATCTGCTGGCCTATTTCCGGAATACCATGCTCTTCGTCCTCGACTTCGCTCTGGGAGAGGCCACTAGCGGTGCTAGTTTTCTTCTTCAGACTACGGGTCGACGGCGTAGGCACCTCAGTGTTCGCCTTGCCGATACCAAAGGCCGCTGCCCGCTCCGAGTCGGTTCTTGTGACCTGCATGATCCGTTCCTTTGCGCTCGAGGCAGGCCGCTCTGCCGTGGGGGCATAGATCCTGAGGTTCGCATCGATTGTGCGGGTCTGGGTTGGAGATGTGCTCGGTTCGTTGGATGCATCAATTGTTCCAGCTAAGGCATCGTATTCCATGCCTTCCTCGCCAGCAGCGGATGGCAACTCGACACTCTTGGGGCGATCGGCTGGGCCATTCGAGCTGGAACGGTCCTTCTTCGTACCGACGATGCCGCTGTTCAACGGCGAAGGTGCGTATCGGTCGGGGTTGGGCGAGATCGCCCGTTTCGCCGGACGAGGAGGAATCTTTGGTTGAAGGTACTGATCTCGCTCCTGGTTCTTGGTTGGCCGAGGAGGAACCGGAGGACCCGCAGGGGGTTGCTGCTGGGTAGCTGCAGTCGACATGGTGTCCACTTGTAGTTGTCTCGTCTTGTTAATATTCCAAGCGTTTGCGAATGTTGGGAGGGCGGTCGGTCAAAGGGTACAGGTTAAGCAGTGGTTTGGAACAATGCACGTCAGGGAGGTATAGCAAGCTCTATGCTCCTATGAACAGCAATCGTCAGCACAAGCCGTCTACCACAAACCCAATGCAGGATAGGTGAGATGAGGCGTGCAAGTACTGATGGTGTAGAAAGAAGCAGCGTTGTGGCAACTTAAGACAGGGGCGGGGCCGCAGTTGAGGAGTGAAACAGAAGCAGCAGATGTGTTGAAGCCCTAACACGTCGTCAAAGAGCCGGCGGAACTGAGGTCCCAGCAGTGTGGACAACGAGCAAATGACAAAGAACCACGATTCGAGGTTCCCATCGGAAACGCCAGCGTCAAGCCAGGGCCACGGACGGGGTTGCCGTCAATGAGTCCCAAGGTTGGAACCGTTTGGGGCAAGTAAGTGTCCACCGAGTCCACGATAGACCGTCCCACTTCTTGATAAGAGCCGATTAGAACGGCGACAGTCAACCTGGCCCGGATGATTCGTCTGACAAACAGCGTTTCGTGTGCCCAGAAGCATGTTATGCGCAGGAACAAGGGAAAATTCCTCTCTGCCTCCAACGATTGTGCCTGGAAGGAGGAAAGCTACGTGCAATGTGGAAGGCTTGACATATCGTGGTGTGTGGGTTGTGTGTGTCATGGGAAACGGGTGATATCGGTACTCACCTCGACTCGAGTAAATACAGATGAAACAACAATTCGAGTAGATATGGGCAAGTGTCAAGAAAGAGACAGCATCCGGGAAGGATTGAGTTTGATCTGACAGGAAGACGGTGTTTACGAGTATTGGAGGGGTGCTCTAAATGTTTCCCGGGACCTAGGTCCTGAGGTACTACCTAAGTACCACCGACATCACCATTGCACAGCTATGCTGTACCTACCTGGGTTGGTAGTACTGTAAGCTACACAGGGACGTACCAGAGGTAGCAGCAGAAGGCAGGTACCTTCACGTGCCGGGAGACCAGCGAGACTAGGTACGAGAACCTGTTAATGAAATGGTCTGTTCGTCATTGGATCGATCAAAACAGGGGTAGATCGATCATCGATTTATGTCTCTTGCTGCTACTACTATCCATTGCACACCACTACGGGAGTACTACTGCTCCAAATCTTCCGGAACCTCCTCACACTTCAGGTTCAGGTGATTCCCATCGATTCCGACTTGACGGAAACTGGCCTACACTTCTCATCCGGCGCCATCCATGGATGTGCCATTGGTGCTTCCTCCATAGGCTGTTGCCCTTCCAAGATCTCCCTTAAACAACGAACGGCCCTAACGGTGGTCAGCAACAACGATGAACCAAGGTAAACCAAGGCAAACTGTTCATTATCCAGTTCGCCAAGGGGTCTCGAACAAAGGCCTTGCCCAATACATAGCTAGAAACATGGGTAGCAACTGAAAGACGGTGTGCATGTGCCCAATATCGGACAGTCTATCCACCCCGCGCAGCTATACAGTACATGCACTACAGACGTACGGGCACGGTAACAGTATCTTCTTCTTCGAGTCGCCTCGATTTCCTTCCATGTTGATGGCGTCAAGATGTGCCCGCATGACGCCCCACAAATACCGGGCCTCCGCCATCATCATCCATGCCGCCATGTATGTCGTGGTGACTTCACCTCGGCTGGAACCTTTGGTAATGTCAGGTTACCTATCGCTATCATCGTCACCGTTGCCTACGGCCAAGGGCTACTAGCCCCCCGTTTGCGCCATTGACTCTACATGCTCACCTAGGTAAAACTGTATACAAGCATGGTGAGTAGGTAAATCCTCTGCTCACGCGACAGGTGCTGCAGTATCTCGGCACTGGTTGTTGGTTCATTTCTCCAAACTACCTAGGTATTATAGGTGACTAAAGCACGTATGATTATCCTCCTCACTCGGTGATTCCATGGTTTACGTAAAGGCAACAGTTTCATCTCTTTCGGCAGTGCCTTGCGGACAGGATGTCGTCATGGCTTGGGAACACTGCTTTGGTGTATTAGCATTTGACTAAGTATTCCGACGGCCAGCTATATATCCATGGATACTAAAGATGCAAAGTTCTCTAATCCCGATCAGGTAAACTTGAGTAATTAACGTATTGGGGTCCTGACCTAGTGCAAGGCATTGTGTATGGATATGTACTTCTTGATAAAAACGTCTTCCCGATGACTTCAAGTTTCATGGAATACGAGCAGGTATGCAATTGAATCCTCGAGGAATTCAGAGGAAAGCCTGGACACCAAGTCGTAGATTCCTATTGCCAGAAGAAAGCAACTCCACAGCCAACCAAGAAAGTCCTCTTGTAAACAAACATAGCGACCCCGTCATAGTCCGACTTGAAAGAACGGGCAACCCGCAAAGAAAACCTTATAGACGCCTTTCACCGAACCTGAGATACATATTCACCGTTGCGTTGACGCCCACACACACACAGACCTCCCGGCCTCGTCGCAACGGGCCCAATCGAATTTCTCCATTTGCGATAGGCCTGTCTCGACCAGATATTTTCCCGTAACCTCGCCATCCAACACGATGACGCCCTGGTTCCCGAATACAAAACGCAGCATGTCCCAACTGGCCGCCATAGTCCGAGTCCATCGGACAGCTTTCTCCACTTGCTGTCCCATCTTAAGTGGCGTTCAAGATCATACCATCATCGCCGCGACACCCTGGCCTCCAAGCGTCTTGGATCCCACAAACTCCTGGCCCTTGATGGCAGCCAGCAGGTAGCAGAGACCTGTGAACGTCATGACGATAGCCTCTGCGATCAAGGAGGTGGGCCTCCTGATGATGCTAAGCCACTGTATGATGGCCATGACGCCGTAGGCGGCCGCGCGCATGTAGTTGGTCGAGATCTTGCGGATGTAGGCATCGAAGGTGCTGGACGTCGGGCAGATGCGGAGCAGGAGGGGGACCTCGACAAAGACGATGATGAAAGCGCACACGCTGAAGGTATCGATGTGTTAGCAAGAGCCCATTGTTTATTGTACTATAGAATGCCCCACGCGGCGCACTGGGCGCGTTCATGTGGTAGAAGCTGTTATTTGGGTGGGGGAGGTCTCGCGGTAATGACTTACAGCAGGATAGCCGAGAAGATGATAATGACAACGTCAAAGATGAAGATATTCGCGATGCCTAGCGCAAAGCCGAGGATCATTGACAGCACACCGAGCCTACGATCAGATCTCTCATGTTAGCATACCAGCGTCATCACAGGGGTCCGCCCCACGGTCAGTCGCAAACCCGTCGGTTTGGTCCGCAGACACATGGACAGACAGCAGACTGCCTGCCTCCTCTTCCTTGTCCACTACCCACTTGCAACGCATTGAATAGGAGTGCGACTGTATCGGCCAGGGGAGAGGAGGGTGGAAGATCGTGGAAGCTCACCATTGCCCGTAGATACCTGGAGTCAGGCAAGTTAGCAATTCTGCCGCCGATCATCGCGGTGGGGGCCCTCGAAGAGAAGTTGACATACTGAAGTTCCTCGTCGCAAACTCGTCGTACAGCGCCATCTTGACCGTATATGCTCAGAAAACAAATATGCGGGTCGTCGCGTTTCGTGGTGTTCTGGTCTGGCGATGGATTATTGGGGAGCTGGAAGGCTGGGGTGAGTTCGGAAGCTGTGGGATAGAAAGCGGACGAATTGCGCCGAGAGGTTCTGTCTGGGTCGCTGTGTCTGTGTCTGTGTCTATGTCTTAGTCGGTAGTGGTTCGTGTAGGTACTTTGTACCGTGTAGTTCGTCACACGACAATGAGCTGACACTGTCGCAATGTGGGCCTTGGGTGAATACAAACGATCAAATGGTTTGTGGTCGGTCGTTGAAGAACTTTCGAGTGTGTTTATGTGAGCATCAGTTGTCGATGTTGTAGGCGACGGGTAACACTCCCAACCGTTTCAAAGCCTCGGGCAGCTTGCGCAGCTTACCGGCTGCTGGGCTTCATCTAATATTCTCACGGAAGGTGTGAATCTCGCTAGTGCTGTTGGTCAGGCGCTCACTATCAACCGCTTGTTTGGGAAGCTTAGGTGCCCCGGGCGGCCCTGACGAAACGCGCCTAGGGGGCGTGTGCGGAATAAAAGGACCTTTAATCATTACCAGAAACATACTTCGTAAGCCGAAACAAAACATTCGACATTCATTACCAGCCCAATGCTTTCGTCTTTCAACGACAAGAATCCCTGTTTCCAGAGGAGGACATCTGTTAAGGATCAAAGGTTTCCACTTTCCATGTGCGTAGGTTCTCATTACGCGGGCTGTGACCTCCAACGGTGCTTGCTGCGCCACCAGAGGTCATGTCGGCTGGAGATGATCTCTGTAACAGTTCCAAAACACATTTGAGCCCATCCGCCAACCACCCGGATTGGCCGCTGTGACCTCGTTACTTATGCTTCGGCGCCTGTGGTCATTGCTCTCGCCGGAAAAGAGAAAACAGCCTTGGGCAGTTGCGGTGTCCTCACAACGTAGGTGACTACCTAGGTACCTAGGTAGGTACTGGTAAAGTGCCTGAGCAGACGCCAGACTCTTCTCTTGTGGGGTCGCGCCCGCCTCTATTCATTCTGCATCTGGTCGTGATTGAAGGAACAGATTACGTTGCATCAATCTGCAGCCTGCCTCATACGGCGTATCCGTGTTCCTAGCACAACTCATGCAGACTCATGCAGACGCGGTCGCTCACAAGTTGCCCAAAACCGACACAGATGCGACGGAGGATTGGATTTGCTCTTTTGAACATGGTCTCTTTTGTCGTAATGCCTCGTCAAACTTCTAGAGCGTGAATCTCTCCCAAGTTCCAGCAGCAGGGTTCACACCTTCCAAATTATAACTCGCAAGACATCCAATCAAGTGCATCTCTCTCTCTGCCCGGCCGCCCATGCCTTCTCTCCACTCCCTCCAGCCACCGGGTATCTAGTAGACCAACTTGAAAATGTCGTGCGAAACGAAGAAGCTACCGCTGGGGTCCTTCTGCAGGTGGAAAGTCTGGGCGAAGTTCATGGGGTGCTCGTTGTCGTCGATCTATGTGCGAGATATGCCGTTAGCCATTATGCAAAGCTTCATATCAACACCAAAAGCAAGTTGTTCGATGGCAAAGCGGGGAGATCGCCGCCGGGGTCTCTGTGTCATTGTATACATACAAGAAGCTGGCCGGTGATCAGGATGAGAACACCGCCCTCCGCTAGGCCGGGCATGGGGTCGAGGGTCGTAACCTTGTGCTGCAGTTTCTGGAATGGAAGTCCCTATACGAAACAGCGCATCGTCTGTTAGCAGGAGTACCTTGAGCCGGGGTCATTTGCGCACAGGCTTCCCAGCTGGGGACAGCCAGAAGCAGTTCGTCCATTGCACTTTGGCTCATATACGGTGTAGGGGGGAAGGAGAGTCCGTACGGAGAGCTTCTCAACGATCGCATTGACGCCCTGGACAGAGCTCGACTCGTAGGTAAGCATGCTCTGGTCGCGGTAGAGCGGGCCCAGCAGCTTTCGGTCGGCATCGAACTGCTGGTAGTAGAAAGCGCAAAATTGCTTTGCGACTTCGACGAAGTTGTCGGCCATCTTGAAGTCTGTGTTATCGGGTGGAAATGGGGGAGAGGGGTGTGCTGTTCGCTGTTTTGGTCGACGACGGGCTAGAGGAGAGGCTCAGCTTGGTTGTTGATGTTGGCTGTTTTGCAAGACGGCGGGGAGGTCAACTGGGTGCTCAGAATTGGTGGGGTAAATTTGGCATCTAGCTTGGGCACCCAGCGACCATGCCTGCATGCAGACCGACGGGCAAGGCTCTGAACCCGGTAGAATATGCTTACGTAACAATCCCTGAGGGGTTGTGAGGGAGGAGGGGTAGGTGGAGTGGAGGAAAGACCTCCTGGTCAAGTCAAAGAAGAATGCCTCATTACCATTATAACATTGTACGATACAATCTATTTATTAAAGGTTGGATCTGACTCTACTTGTTATTGCTTTCCTCCTTCCCCCACGCCCATCAACCGTTGAGTCTCTCAGCCACAGTTAACCCCCGGCTGCCCGGCCGTCTCCAATCTCTTCTGCAAAGGTTGGTTCCGGAATTTGACATACTCAAACTCTGTAGAGCACTAGGGGCATACCGGTGGTTTAAAAAGAGCATTCTCCGTATGATAGCAAACGGTTGGCAAGGACATGGAGAAGACAGGAGAGATAGAAACGAGGGGGGAAAAAGAGGATTCCCAACTCTAACAACAACTTGAGTGGAGGGGCGCGACAACATGCATGGTAGACATGGTTTCGCATAGCCCGAGGCATTTGCTACGTCCGGACTTAAGAATGTGGAAATCAGAATGAATGTAATTGGAACCCCTGATATGTATGCACGAACGAGACGCTTTCTATTTCTCTACCCAACTCCCATGGATGAAATGCAATGTACATGTGGTTGCTTAGTAAACCTCCAACACGTAACGACCCTCCTCCTTCAGCTTCTCGATCTCCTTGCTGGGGACGACCTTGTGGCCGGTGGCCTTCGCCTCGGTCGCGATGGCCTCCTCCAGCACAGCCGTCACGTCGGGGACGGGCCATGTGGGACCACACAGGTAGAAGGAACCCTCCTCCTGGATGTAGGCCTTGACGATGTCGGAGATAGACTCCCTCATCTTGTCCTGGATGTAGATCTTCTGCGGCTGGTCACGACTGAACGCCGCGCCCAGGAGCGTGATGACGCCAGCATCCACGTACGCCTCCCACTCCTCACCGTACAGGTACTCCTCGCGCTGGTGGCGGGAGCCGAGGTACAGCAGGATAGCACCGATCTCCTTGCCCTGGGCCTTCTGGAGGGCGCGGTACTGCACGAATGCGCGGAAAGGCGCCAGACCAGTACCCAGACCGGCCATGATGAGCGGCGCGGTGTCCTTGGTGGGCAGCTTCATGACGGAGGGCTTGACGCTGACGGTGACCTCCGTGCCGACGGGCAGGGTGGACAGGTAGCGGGTGGCCTGACCGTAGCGCGTGCGGCCCTTGCTGTCGACCCAGTCGACCACGACGATCATGAGCGAGACCGAGTTGGGGGTGACGGCCTGCGCGGACGCGATCGAGTACTCGCGACGCTTGAGGGGCGCGATGAGCTTGACGAGGTCGTGGAACGAGGGGCGCGCAGACGTGAACTCCTCCAGGACGTCGCTGTAGGTCTGCATGTCGACCTCGGAGCGCTTCTTGAACTCCTCCGTGCCTTCGCGGCCGCCCAGGGCAGCCAGCTTCGTCTTCTCGATCTCGTCGGTGGCGTACTCGGCGAGTTGCTCGTAGAAGCGCTTGGGGACCTTGCCGAGGATGTCGAGGTTCTGAACCAGGGACTGGTACACGGTGCGGGTCTCCAGCACGTTGGAGTCGTCGCGGTTGGGGACCTGGACGAGGTCGTCGCTGTTGAGGCCGTAGAAGTCGATGAATTCCTGGACCTGCTTGGGGTCGTTGTCCGCGTGGATGCCGAGCGCCTCGCCAATGTTGTAGGTAACACCGGAGTTGCCAAGGTCGAACTCGATGTGGAAGATGTTACGGTCGTAGTTGGCGGGAGTGAGCCTGCGGTTCTCCTTGACGGTGACGGTGGCTGTCCTCACTGACAGGTCGGGGCGAAGGCCGGACTGAGTACCATATGCCTCCTTGAAGGCGAAGGCCTTGGCGGCGGCCTGCACGCTGCTAATCTGCAGGTCATGCTCGACCTCGACCTTGGAGTAGCCAACGAAGCTGGTAGTCTTGACTACGCTGGAGAGCTCGGGGGCAGCATAGTCAGCTGGGAGCTCAGCCCACGAGGCTGGAACCTCGACCTGGCGCAGGCACTGGTTCAGAGCGTCCTTGAGCTCCTCGGTCGTGCCCTCCTTGGGAGCAGAGAGGTTCTTGCCGACATTGACGACTCCGTCGGGTCTGGTAATGCGCAGGAAAGCCAACTCAACCAAGAGCTCGAGGTCGCTCTCCAGAGCGGGGGAGAAAGAGGAGTCGAGGACGAAGAGCTGCAGAGACTTCTCGAGGATAGTCTTCCTGGCGGCAGGGGAAAGTCGCTTCTCGAGGTCGTCGTCCTTAAGGCTTGGCAGTCTCAGGAGGAGCTTACCACCAGACTTCGCGCCCTTCAGAACGTCGATATCCTTGAGGATCTTCTCCTCACCAACGTATACAACATCGGCCTCATCGACGGCATATGGTGCCTCGATGGTCTTCTTGGAGCTGCGGATGTCGGTGCGGATGAGACCACCCTGGACCAGGTTGTCGTGTGTCTCATGGACGTAGACATTGCTGGATGACTCCTTGGAGAGGAACTTGCCAACAACCGCAGGCGAGTGGATACCGCCAGAGTTGTCAACATCCCAGAAGGTGTACTGCTCGACCTCACCGGCCAAGGCGGCAGGGGAGGTGGTTACCTCGGAACCAATGAGCTGCTGGACAGTGTATCCAAACCTGGCGGGGGTCAGAACCTCAGACGCAGCGTACTTGACATCGCTGACGACGGGTGTCTGAGCCCACTTGCTGGAGAACGAAATAGCAGTGAGCACATCCGAGTACAGGATGGACTGGACGGCGGCATCGTCGACATCAGCGTTTGTTCGGACCTGGCCCCAAACAGCAACACGCTGGACGGATGCGGGCAGAACATTCAGGAAAGCCTCCTCCACGAAGGGGCGGTACAAGCGGACGCTGACAGCTCCAATCTTCTTGCCCTCAGCCGAGAGCTGAGAAACAACCTGGTTGGCGATCTGAGACTCGACGCTGCCGAAAACAACAATGACGATCTCGGCATTCGCGTCTCCAAAGTACTCGAAAGGCTTGTAGTCAGTGCCAAGCTCGCCATTGAAGGCGTTCAGCAGGTCAAGGACCTTGGCGCCGGTGTCGGTCTGGGCGTTCAGGCCCTGGACGTGCTTGGACAGGGTGTTGTAAGTATCCTTGATACCGGTCTCGCTGAGGGCGTCGATAACCCTCAGGGTCTCGCGGGATGTGCGGATACCGTCGTAGATGTGCAGGGTAGGCAGGATAGAAGCCAACAAGGTCGACAGCAGAGACATGTGCTGGGCCTCGTAGGCCGAAGAGCTGCTCACAAGACCCAGACCAAGGTCATCGGCAATCTGGAGTGCGCTGCCATAGTCGGAGACAAGACCCTCTTCGGGACTGTAGTCCGCCGCGGCGATGTGGGCGACGAAAGGACTGGCGGCGCTGTACAGAAGCGACAGCTGGTCAAGAGAGGAACGCAGGTTACGCAGACTCAAGCTAGGGGCGAGCAGAGTCTGGGGGATGTGTCGCTTGGACAGATCGAAATCCTTAGAGAAGACGTATCCGAGGGCGAATGCGCCTGCGCCTGCTCTGGTCTGGAGCGGCAGGACAGAGGTGGCATAGCCATGGATGTTGGTCTCGCTGGTACGGGCCCACTCGCTGACGGCGACGTCGAGGTCGAAAGTCTCAGGCGAGTAGGAGAAGATCTTGTCAGACAGCTTGTAGGCGACCTGCTGGACAAGGAGCTGGGCAGTGACATAGGTCGGGCCGGAGATCTGGGACAGGGGCACCAACTGGCCGAGGGGCAAGCTGGAAGAGACCTTCTTGAACACCTCGCCGGACTGGGTCTCGGGCGCCGCGGCGCTGAGGCCCGAACCCTCTTGCTGCTTCAGATGCATGGTAAGGCGAGCCTGTACCAAGACAGGAAACAGAGGGTATTTGTTGAGGTACGGATGAATGCTAAAGCCAAGGCTTCGATATCGGGGCTAGAAAAGAGTGGCTTGCTTCCCTATCGTGGTGTAGAAAAGTGTAAAGGGTTCCTGGTTGTCGGAGGTCGTCGTCTACACCTCGAGACGTGCAATATCACAGGAAATGTTTGGGATGGAAGAAGGGATCGTCACGAAGACAAAGACTACAGACCTCTGGACATTATAAAACCATCTTTCTCATCCTCTTTAGGGGTCCCGCATGGCCGGAGAAGTTCCATCTTTGCCTAGGCCCAACGGCGCCATAGTATTTCGCCATGGCAAATTTCTCACGTTGATAGAGCGCAATTGTAACATTTGTCAAGCAGTCCAAGAATTGCGCCATCGGGAACCAATCACATAACACCGATATTCCCAATGCGGGAAGAGTCTGTCGCTTGTCCCGTCTGTCGGCGTCGAGAAGACCGTAAAGGTCGGCAGTCATGGATCGGCACACGGCAGTCGGGGACGGCGGGAAAGCAGTGGGTGTCGGCCGGATCCATTTAAAGTCAGATTCAACTACCCAGAGTACATACCTCAACTTCGGTGGCAGACGGGAGTGAAGTTCACCATTGTGAACAAGATAGTTGCGCATCATTAGCGGTGTCATACTGTGATTAATTACCACCCAGACACTCAATGGCTATAGAATACAAGACAGGCAGACTGGTATCGGGGGATATTGCTCCTCGTCTTCTGGTACAAAAGATTTCTGTTCTAACATTGTTCTTTCTTGACCGACAATACCTACCTACTAAGTAACTTGTCTACCAGGGTCTCCGGGCTGTGCGGAGGTTTCCAGTTGACCTCGGGAGGCAAACGGTCTAGTGGTACGTACCCATCGCCTAGCGTACGGGGTCCAGGGCATTCTGACAGCACGCCATCGCTCCACAGCGTATATTATCCGGAGCCTGCCTGGCAATAAACTGCCAGCATCTGCCAGCATCTGCCATCGAGACTGGTGTGGCGGTTTCGGCCTGGGGTTCGCCTGCTGGCTTGTCGTGGAGGCGAACGGGAATGGCTGAACGTGCTTGAAGGTTCGGTGACTGTTGCTGGAGCCAATCTGGCAATTCAGGCTGTGTGGGTGTGGCAAGGCTCCGTCCGGTTTCGTCTGACACCCAGTCTGCCAGTTTGATAAGCGAGCAGTCAAGCGAGCCAGATGTGAGGGTGACTTGAATCGTGCCCGTGTACTGTATCTCTGACGCCTCTCTCTTATCTTTCTTATCGGGCCAGATGCCCCGGATGCCCCGTTCTCCCGTTCGGTTGCAGTGTGCCGGCGGGCTGGCCCTGTCAGGCCTGTCAGGCCTGCGTGAACCTTGGAAGGTGGGACCTGCTTATAGCACTATAGTACCTAGGTACACTGTAGTGCTCGGTGCTCTCAGTGCTCTTCCAACTCCTCCGCGAAAACCACGCCTGTCAAGCCAAATCCTGTGCCATGATGGTTTGCGCTTTTTGTGCGTAAAATGCAACACTAGACTCGTATATCTACATCTTCCATTCCAAAAAAGCAGCGTAGGTGGCAAAGATGTAGAAACATCAAACTCATCAAATTGTATACGGCGTCTCACTACTCAGTTTTTAAGGCTCGTCCCGGTCCCGATTTTGGAAGCGCTTTCTTTCGTGAGCCACTGTCACAACGGTCACAACAGTTCCCTGCAGTGCTACGTTGTACCCGAACAGGCGAAGCCTCCCATACAGCACCTGTCAAGTCATCGCCAGATCATCACGCCGCCTTCTCCGGCACTCTGGGACCATACCTCATTGTCATTACCTACTTAGGTATGGCAACCTCATCGCACAGGGCCAAAGGCTCCAAGCGTCCTGCCGAACATCTTGTCTTGACCTCCTACCTCGTGTCCAATCTCCATTGTCCCACCTGTGTATCAGCCATCGAGCACCATCTCTTTGACAACTTTCCCGAAAAGGTCCGATGGGTGTCACCCAACATCGTGACATCGGTCGTCACGGTGGAACATGTCCCAAGCCTCAACATCAAAGAAATTGCTGATGTCTTGGAGGATGCTGGCTATGAGGTCTCCGGTGTCAGCTCGACCGCTCCAGATGCTGAGAACGCCCAGTGGCAGATTGATGCCCCTTGCCAGATTACGAACAATGACAGGTCGAGAGAGGCGCTGTCTGGCCCATCTAGAGGGCTCTCTACCTGGCTTCCAGGGCATCACGACGAGTCCGAAGTTGCCAGGGTCCACCTTTTAAACTGCGAGCAGTGTCGCAACTCGCAGTCAACATCACCTATCAGGGAGCGGTATCATGACCAGCTTGATGATGAACCCTCACAATCAGCGTCTGCGCCCACATTAGCAGGTCCAGGTACACAATCGTCGAAATCGGAACAGCTACCGTCAGTGGGTAAACCTGGCCAGATGACCTTAGTGACCATCGACACGGACGACAGCGACTCACCTGACAAGCAGGTATGGCGGGCCACTCTCGCCGTTGGAGGCATGACGTGTGCATCCTGTGTCAATACTATCAAAGATGCCCTGAACAAGAAGGACTGGACTACTGGAGTTGTTGTCAACCTTGTCTCCAACAGTGCGACTGTTGACTTCTTGGGCAAGGAGCACGCCGACGACCTTGTCGAATCAATCGAGGACCTAGGGTATGATGCGGTTCTGGACAAGGTCGAGAACGCTCACGAGGAGAAGACCCAGGGAAAGGAGAGAGTTGTTGAGATCGCTATGAAGGGTGTCTACTGCGAGCACTGTCCTGGTCGTGTCATGAACAGCCTGGCAGGCTTCCGGAGGCAGCTCGAGGTTATCACTGAGCCAACACTGGCAAGGCCGACCATGAAGCTCTCCTACATACCGGATGCACCCAAGTTTACCATTCGACATATTCTGGCCGCTGTTGAAGCCAGCGATCCGGCCCTTAAAGCATCCGTATACCATCCACCAAGTCTGGAGGAACGATCCAAGATGGCCCAACATAAGCACCAGCGCCAGTTGCTCTACCGGGCCATTTTCACATTCATCGTGGCCATTCCCACATTCATCATTGGGATAGTATACATGTCCCTCGTACCTGATTCAACTCCAGGAAAGGACCTACTCACCAGACCCTGGAGGTCGGGCATCAGTCGTGCGCAGATTGCCATGTTCGTCATGGCCACCCCAGTCTACTTCTTCGCTGCCGACGTCTTTCACAAACGTGCTCTCAAGGAGATAAAGACCCTCTGGCGGAAGGGGAGTAAGGTTCCAATCCTGCGCCGATTCTATCGTTTTGGGAGCATGAATACGCTGATGTCCCTGGGCACAACAATCGCATACGTCTCTTCAATAGCTCAACTTATCGCCGCTGGGGTTCATAACCCCGAACAAGTCAACGACTCTGAGTTCTACTTTGATTCTGTTGTTTTCCTAACTCTCTTTCTGCTCATCGGAAGATGGATCGAGGCGTACAGCAAGTCTAAGACCGGAGATGCGGTGACGGCCCTCGGCAAGCTTCGTCCCACCGAGGCGGTTCTCGTAGAGTGTGACGCCGACGGCAAGGAGGAGGACGTGGTGGTGAAGGCAGACCTGCTCGATTTCGGAGATACGGTGCGAATAAGGAACGGCTCGTCGCCGCCTGCTGACGGTGTTGTCGTGCAAGGTGAAAGCAACTTCGACGAGTCCAGTCTTACCGGAGAGGCTCGACTTATCAAGAAGAGCGCTGGCGATGCGGTCTACGCTGGAACGGTCAACAAGGACAGGCCGATCCTGATTCGGATCACGGGGGTAGCGGGGACCTCCATGCTCGACCAGATTGTGAGCGTTGTGCGGGAGGGCCAGACGAAGCGTGCGCCTATGGAGCAAATAGCAGACGTCCTCACGACATACTTTGTTCCCGTCATCACACTCATCGCCGTCCTCACATGGCTTATCTGGATGGTCTTGGGTCTCGCTGGGGTTCTCCCAGATGACTATCTGGACGTCACTTCTGGCGGCTGGGTTGCCTTCTCGCTGCAATTCGCCATCGCAGTGTTTGTGGTTGCGTGCCCTTGTGGCCTGGGTCTCGCTGCCCCAACGGCCATCTTCGTTGGCGGAGGCCTTGCTGCAAAGTATGGCATACTCGCCAAGGGTGGCGGTGAGGCTTTTGAAAAGGCAAGCCGGATCGACTGCGTGGTATTCGACAAGACCGGCACTCTCACTGAGGGTGGCCAACCGACCATCACGGACTCCAGCCTCTACCCTGACAGCATCGACGAGCCCGACGAGAAATACGCGATGCTGGCCGCTCTCAAGTCTGTCGAGGATGGTAGCAGCCACCCGATCGCAAAGGCCATCTCTTCGTTTTGCTCCAAGCAGGAACCCGACCCAGATGTGAAGGTCGACGACCTCGAAGAAATCCCAGGAAAAGGTATGCGAGCAAGGTACCACGCCGGATCTCAGAGCTACGAGATGCTCGTCGGCAATGAAGCGCTCCTGGAAGGCTTCCGTGTTCGGGTCTCGACAAAAGTCGTCGATATCCTCAACAAATGGAAGAGGGAAGCAAAGTCCATCGCTCTCGTAGCGACCAAGCAGACTACCTCAACGGGGGGCGACAGTGAGCAGCCGGAACCACAGTGGACAGTCGCCGCAGCCCTCTCCATATCCGACCCTATCCGCCCGGAAGCGCCCGCAGTCGTGCGTGCACTGCAGTCCCGGGGCACGCGCGTGTGGATGCTATCCGGCGATAACGACGTGACCGCGCGTGCCGTGGCAGCACAGATCGGCATCCCCGCGGACCAGGTCATCAGCGGGGTTCTGCCGACGCAGAAGGCGGACAAGATCACCTACCTCCAGTCGACGCTCAAGGCCGGCAACAACGACAAGAGCGGCAAGCGGGCCACGATCGCCATGGTCGGCGACGGTATCAACGACTCGCCGGCGCTCACCAAGGCGGACGTGGGCATCGCCATCGGATCCGGCTCCGACGTGGCCATCAGCTCGGCCGGCTTCGTCCTGGTGAAGTCGGACCTGTGGAGCGTGCTCACGCTCCTGGAGCTCTCCACGGCCGTCTTCCGCCGGGTCAAGGTCAACTTCGCCTGGGCCCTGGTGTACAACATGCTCGCCGTGCCCATTGCCGCCGGGGTGCTCTACGCCATCGTGACCCCCGGGGGCCGCCACGTCAAGCTGGACCCCGTGTGGGCCAGCCTGGCCATGGCGCTCAGCAGTATATCTGTGGTCCTGAGCAGTCTCGCGCTTAGGAGTGGTATACCTGGGGTAGGATTCAGGGAGAGGACGAGGAGGATCAAGTTGTGATCCCTCGGGTGGCTGTTGGTCAGTCAGGACGGCACCCTCCGGTGGGGAGCTGTGGATATGTGTTATAGATCATTAGACACGAGTTATAAGGTTAGATGTATGAACTTTTGCCCATGAGGAGAGCCTCGACGTGCAGATAGTACGGGTGTCCCATGTGCTGCATATAAAGCAAAAAGTGGATCGTGTCAGACATTAGACAAGAGACGATTACTGTAGTATGACTATAGGGAATAGCATATGTACATTTCCACAGCGCATGCACCTCCTTTTAAGGTGTATATTAGAGGTGAGCCATCAGACACTGATGATTTGACTGAGAAACGTTCTATTTGCTACAGTGTCTGTATGAGGCCAAAGTGTGGAGCTCTGCATGCGACCTGAACATTGCCTGGGAACGTACCCTGCCTCATCTTCCTTCAACCAGTGCTTCGACAGGAACATTGATGTGTTCCTGCCGTTAGAGGATTTTGAAACGATGAAGCCAATGATCCTGGGAAAGCGCCCTACGGGCTGTATTCACTTCGAGTTGCTTCTCAATCGAATATTCTGGAGGGCCGACAGGAAGAGCTGGATTCTTGTGAGACTAGCCAGCCAGAGGAGCGTGGGACCGGTCAACAGCGTGGTACCAATATGGCTTGTCCGGCGCCACGACTATATCAGATAACATAATCAGGTTGTAGGCTACTGTCTCCAAGATTGAAGGACAAAGTATACGGTACGCGAACATAGATTATCAATCTTACGATGCGTTGGCAACACGCTGTCCAAGGTCTTAGACACAGTAATACTTATGTAGATGTGATGCCCGAGGGCGCACCTGAACGTAGAACAGAACTTGATGGAACGTCGATGCGGGATAACAACGTGCGTCTTTAGATAGCAATGTGACTACCAAGTAGGTGCGTCTTTAGATAGCAATGTGACTACCAAGTAGGTGCTTAGGTAGGTAGGTAGACCTACTCATATAGGGGGACCTTCCTGTGTGTTGTCATCCCATAGTCTTGAAGTTTTGGCACAATGCCCCTTCCACTTCTCTTCCATCTGAGCAAACTCGGAAGGCCTCGCTACGTTGGTCTCACGTACTTGCAGCGAACAAACGGTGGGGCAGGATGTAGTCAGCCATGATCTCTTGCTCTGCTCTTGATATGTTGCTCCTGGCAAATGTGCTCAAGTCGTCCCGGTGGCTCCCCACAATATTCAATGGATGTCCTCGAACTTCAATGTTAATCCATTCTCGGCAAGTTTGAACTTGCCGAGAACGATCTTAGGAATACTATACCCATGGCCTTACTCCCTATCAGACATTCTACATTCGCACCTGCTTTCTGTCTATACGTCGGCGTGGTGTTGGACGGGGATAAATTGCTTCGGGGGCCAGACTCACCGTCGTTGTGTTCTATACTTGCACATACATCATCCACTCTCACACCGTGGTCCTTTCAGCTCATCAATATCAGCCAGGGAATATCCATCATATCATATCCAGTCAATAGCACAAGGACCCACGCTGTTCATCTTCAACCCATCAATAGTCTCAGCCTACCAGAATGCAGCTCACCGCAAGCCTCCTCTTCGCCCTGCTGAACACCAGCGTCCTGGCCCTTCCCCAAGACGTCAAAGAAGCGCTCCCGCGTACGTCCACAGTCACGGCCAAGCCGGTCATAGTCACGGCCACCACCACGTCCATGACCACCATCACGACTACATCCATCTGCGTGGTGACGCTATCGCAACCAGCAAAGCAGCCAGTGCCGCCGGCCTGAGCATCGGCAGCGGGCCATGTTCTAGCGACATCGACCAAGGCCTCTGCTGCGAGTCGAGCTTTCTCGGGTTGGTGCTCACGTGCTGCAAGGCTCCCACTGCCATCAACGGTTGTGGCTGACTATGGCGGATATATTTCGGTTGCAAAGACCCAGACGATCCCTCCGCTATTGTAAGACCCTTTACACAAAATTCAATGCCCGCTGCTGGTTACCAAGAGTAGATGGGCACAAAGGATGGTGGGAAGCAGGAAGTGGTGGGCGAGGCAGGATGGATGGATGGATGGATGGATGGATGAGGGGCCTGACGGATGCGTGAAGAGAAATACAGGTGTCTTGTCAGGTCAGTTGTCAGTCCTCAGACGGTACTCAGGTAGTATATAGTAGACTACCTACTTAAGTAGGTATCCAGCAGAACCGTAACAATAGAATCCTAGGAAACCAATTTGCATATGCAGGCACCCGTTGATGTGCAGTACACGTACATATACACGTACATATAAATAAATGTACCTGGCTGGGCCGTGGAGCGCCAAGCTCATCCCCACTGAATCTGGGGTACATTGACTCTGTGCCTGTGTGCCACTGTACTGTACCTAGCTGCTAGGTACTCCAGGTACTGTACCGTTCCCGTAGGTAGCTCTCCAACAGCCCTCCAGGGCTGTCTGTTGATGTTCCAACCGGCATCCTGGTAGTTGTTTTCCAGGGTTAGTAGATCCCCTGGTGCAATGTACATCCGTAGGGTCCTGGATCTCGTTTGCAAATGTCATGTTGTCGGTGTGCAGGACAGTAGAGGAGCATCGCGTACCGTCAACATCTGCGGGTACTAACTTGTATTTGTATCCAGGTATGTACTTAGGTACCCAGGTACCTACGTCCAAGGTTAGTCCTCCCGTCACAGGTCGAGTTACAGTTACAGTAGATTTATTTCCACGGCAACTGGATCTCACTCCCTAACACCGACATCCAATACTATAAAGCGCTGCCCCCAGCCACTACAATCTACCCATATACACACTCAGGGAACCTTGGGAGACATGGACTTCGTGAAGAAGCGAAAGCTCAATGCCCTATTGAACGAATTCGGTAGTAACAGATCGTCTTACCCCACCACAACCTCCAGCTTAGCCCACGACACCGCCTATACCTATGATCCCGACGGCGCGCCTCACACACCCCAGACACCCCCAACCAACCGAGACTCGACTGTGACCCTCGCCGACTCCATGTCCTCGACAATTCGCACTCCAGCCTCGGACTCTTTGTCCTTGCGATACTCACCATCCGCAGTCTCGAGGCCAATCCCCCAGAGTGACCTCGATCTCCTCGCTAAGCGGAGACGACTCGGCTTCCCAGACTCAACCCCGTCCAAGGGCATCAATGCGCAACATGGCGGTCAGATCCAAGGCCAGACGACTATGTCAAACATAGTCTTGAAGAAGTGGAACGGCAACAGCAACAAGGAGAAGAACATCGTATTCAAACCCAAGTACTGTCCCGGCGACAGGGAGGAGCTCCTAAAGCGCCTGGCAAGCTTCCAGGAACTGACCGACTGGACACCGAAACCCGATCCGGTCAACGAGGTGCAGTGGGCGAAGAGGGGGTGGACATGCCAGGGCAAGGAGCGCGTACGATGCACGCTCTGTAACAAGGAGCTGGTGGTAAAGCTGAACAGGAAGGAGGTGGACGGCAAGGAGATCTCCGTGCTTGTGCCGTCCGAGATCGAGGATGCACTGGTCGCCAAGTACGTCGAGCTGATCGTCGCCTCTCACTCCGAGGACTGCCTTTGGCGCAAGCGCGGCTGCGACGACTCCCTCCTCCGCCTCCCCCTCTCGAGCCGCCACACCGCCATCGAGGACCTTCGGAAACGCTACGACGAGCTTTGCGCCCGCAAGGACTTCCTGCCCTACGAGTTCAACCTACGACTACCTGAGAAGCTTGACATAGACACGGTACTCCGCCAGCTACCACCCGACTTCTTCACCGTGCCGCCCCCGCCCTCGGCGGCCGCCGGCGCCGCCTCAAACCCACCGGCATCGTCTGGGCCCAGCCGTGTGGCCCTCGCGCTTGCCATCCTGGGTTGGCAAGGTCTCTCCAACGCGCGCATAGGGCCCGTGCCCAACACGGCGTCGTGCCACACCTGCCTGCGCCGCCTGGGCCTGTGGATGTTCAAGAGCAAGGAGGTCAACCCCCACACCGGCGCCGTCATCGTGCCGGCCCCGATGGACCACCTCGACCCACTGCGGGAGCACCGCTTCTTCTGCCCCTGGAAAAACGCTGACGCCCAGAGGATCAACCCCGAGACCCCCGCGCGGAGGCGGCTGCCCGGCGGTGGCGGAGGTGAAGAAGAGGATAGGCCCGGCTGGGAGATGCTGCTGCTGGTGCTCAAGAACGAGGCATACCTGCGGAGCCGGGAAACGCCGCAGCAGTCGTCGACGACGTCATCCACGTCAAAGTGGACGCCGTTCAAGAGCGTGAGGAGGGCTGCCGGCGGCGGCGGCGGTAGCACGCCTGGGTCACCGCAGACGCCCTCGAAGAAGACAGCCTCCCCCGCTGGCCAGAACTTATCACCTCGAGCGACCGCACCTGGCGGCGGCGGTGACGGCGGCGGGGAAATAGCCGAGGAGGACGACGAGGAGGACGACGAGAAGACACAGAACGCCAAGGACAAGGAGCGGTGGGCGCGGCTACGCAGGGTCAAGAGCCTCCTCAGCACCAAGGGGCCGAACAAGCTGCGTAGGACCATCACGCAGAGCCGGCCTGGGAGCAGGGCGCGGAGCCGGCCCGGGACCGCACATGATGAGGGTGGCGCACAGCAAGGCGGTGCGCAGCAGGGCGGGGAGGAGGGGACGACGGCACCGGCCGGGGCGGCGGCGGCGGCGGCGGCTGCTGCGGAGCAGACGACATGAGAGCAAAGCAATGGAGAGGGGGTATGGGAATCATAGGGTCGTTCTGGGGATCCCTATCGGCAATTAGCATGGAACGAGGGAATCTGAGAAATATTAGTGAGGCCGAGCTTGCTGGCCGGTGACTACTATGGTTGTATGCTCGATAATGACGGAATGTTTTTTTTTTTTTTTTTTGATCTCATCTTCACTTTTCTGGGAAGCCAGCCAGCACGGCATAGCGGTACATGACTATCTTATCATATGGGAGGAAGGTCCTCTTCACTTTACTTTAGTTGCTAATGAGATGATCTGAGACATGATCGGCTTCGCCTCGGCTAAACCTTGCCTCACCTCGACTGGATATCTGTGCGGCCGATTGTGTCATTCTTCACGAGTATGTGGGAAAACCTGGCTGTCAGTCCAGAAAGAGCCGTCACGCATTCTTAGCACCAGTCTTGAACGGCTGCAAGCAAAGGAGATGTAAAGTTTCTTGGCAAAGCCCCCTTATATCGCAGGGGCTGACTTATTTTTCATTCAATAGGACCAGCTTGGGGTCACTCAATATGGGCACTCCTCCTTCCAGAGGTTGATATAATCCCCCCTTTCCATCCATTACTCTCTCTCTCTCTCTCTCTCTACCACGATATCCCCTCTAACTGGACCGCAGGACAGACTGGACAGCCTTCAGCACCTCGGCGTGGTAGGGCGCGGGGGCGGCGATGACGCCCTTGTTCTCGGCGAGCGTGCGGCCCCTGCTGAAGTCGAGCCTGCTGCCGTCGACGTCGGTGACCTGGCCGCCCGCCTCCCTGACGATGAGGTCGCCGGCGGCGTGGTCCCAGATCTTCTCGACGTACGTCTTGGACGTGGGCAGGCGCAGGTAGATGTCGCCGGCGCCGCGGGCGATGGACGCGTACTTGGCCTGCGAGTCCATGCGGACGCTGGGCTTGGTGATGCCGAGCTTCCCGGCGATCTCGGCGGCCTCGCCCTGCGAGCTGTGGCCGGCCTCGACGCTCTCGCAGAAGGTGGCCTCGGACATCTCGTTGATGGCGCTCATGGAGATGGGCTTGGGCTCGCGCAGGGCGCCCGTGCCCAGGGGCCTGCTGGACGCGCCCTGGCCCTGCACCGCCGAGAAGATGACGCCGCGGCCCTCGTCCGTGGCGTTGGAGCCGATGTCGACCGTCAGGGGTGCCGAGTCGTCGACGGGGAGGTTGGGGCACCCCAGGACGCCGACCTTGACGTCGCCGTCGACCATGAGGGCCAGGCACACGGCGTACTGCCCGCCGCGCAGGAACCCCTTGGTGCCGTCGATGGGGTCGATGGCCCATATCCGGCCCTTGGCGCCGCCCTTGCTGTTGCCCTTGTCGATGATGTCCAGGGCGGCCTCGGCGTCCCTGATGGGCCCGCCCAGGGTCTCCTCGGCGGCGGCGTCGTCCAGCTTGGTCGTGCTGACCACGTCCCAGACGATCTGCTTGAGGTTGGTGTCCTTGCGCAACGTCTCGGCCTCCTCCTCGGCCACGATCTCGTCGTCGGGGAAGTTGGCCTTCAGGGCGCTGATGATGAGGGCCTGGGCGCCAAAGTCACCGATGGTGACGGGGGACTTGTCGTCCTTGGAGACGGTGCCCTTTGCGCGCTCGTGGAAGACGCGCTTGGTGAGGATGGTGGCGCGCTGGACGGCCAGCTGTGCCACCTCGAGCTCCTTGGCGTATGCGGCCATAGTCTATGTATTTATTTATTTATTCGAGGGGTCTTTTGAGGTACCGGTAGGTTTAGGTATATCGAATGGGCGAGGGTGAGAGGTTATATGTGGACGGTAGACAGCTTTAAATTAAGTAGATCTGGACTTACCTTGTCAAAATCTGGGGGAAAGTTGGTTGAAGAGACTTGGAGGGGCAGAATGCCCCTCAGTGGCCCCCCTGACTCGGACTTGATACCCACTGATGACGACGTTCGGGGCCCAAAGTGTTGTAGCACGGCAGAAAGCCGCGGTGCGGCCCTGGTGAGGAGGATAGCCAGGATGGTGGTTACTACGAGGTATAACAGTATAGACCAGAGTCTGTAGGTTGGTCGAGGCCGTTGGGTGGCCATTTGTGTCTGCGAGAAGGAGGAGAGATAGAGAGAGCTAGGAGGTGAGACAGTTATGCTGTTGTTGAGGTTCACTTTCCAGGGTCCCTGAAAGGACCTCTCTAGGGATCCGTGCAGTAGCTGCAGCTTGTTATAATTAGTGGGACCTAGAATGGCTACCGGCATCTGGACATGCTAGAACAGGTAGTCTACCGAATACCGCGACAGCCCCACCCCATAATCGGAAGTCGGCCTGTACATCCAGACCGGCATCTCTTGTCGCCTAGGATCGTCACGCTGATACTTGGGTTACCTTATAACGGCCATATATCCACTTGCAGCCCTACAATTGAAGATGAGGACTGTCAATTCTAGACGTCCATGTAAAGGAGAAAGAGACTGAGTGAGGGAAGGGGACAGAGGATCAGGCATGATGGCGATGGCCAGACTGGCGGGCGCATTTTGGAAGCGCCCAACTTGTGTACTCAAGGACTCGACCGACTGCTACACCATTCGCGGACATTGGTGATGCATACATAGGTGCACAGTCCTGCAGAACCCTGAGATCATCCCAGCGCATCTTGACGCCCTCCATTCAGCTTCTTAAAGACCGGATACGTGAACACATTGCCTGGTCGCCCCCTGAATCAGCCTCGGCGCTCATCGCACGATGATGCTCACGCCGGTCCCCCGGCTGCTGATCTCGAATCATTCGAAAAGGACATGGTATTGTACAGGACATGCATATTCTGCCCGCAACCCTAACGGCCAAGCAAGCGACATAGATAAATACACAGACCCAAGGAGGTCGCCGCATATGTGAACATGCAGAACCATACCCTCCCTTTCCCCAACTGCCGGGGCCGCCCTCGTCTATTTGATCTTCTTCTGCTTCAGCTTGATGGTCTCGTTGTTGACGAATATACCCTTGCCCTTGTACGGCTCCGGTACACGCCACCTCCGTATCTTGGCCGCGAACTGCATCACCTCCTCCCTGTTAATGCCCTCCAGCAGGATACGGGTGGGCTGGGGTGTCGAGGCCGTAACTCCCTTGGGCACGCCCAGGTCGATAGGGTGCGAGAAACCAAGACGCAGGCAGACGAAGTCCTGGCCCGGGTATTCCTCCAGCTGGGGCCGCTTGTCGATGGACGCCCTGTAACCGATACCCACAAGGCGCAACACGGCTGTGTGGCCTTCTGACACGCCGATGATGTACCGCTGGATGTAAGCCCATGTCGTCCCTGTGGCAGTGAGTGTCAGTTAAACGTTCTGGAGGCGCAAGCCTGTTGCGCTGGGGAGGAGGGTAGTCGTACCCCACATCTCCATCTGCTGCTTCACCTTGTTGTCCTCTATGCTGAGGACCAGCTTCCTTGACGTCGTATCATGGTCGAGCTTCAGGTACGGGGGCACGTTGATGTCGAGTTTTCCTGTATCCTCCATCCCCTTGTGAGCCAGTTGTTCCCGAAACCATAAGACCTCCTCACGCCTCGTCAGCTCGCGCAGCCGAGCCACGCCGTGGGATACGTACCCAGCGGCCCCGTAACTGTCACCGTCCTCCTGGGGACCTGCTTGTATGAAGTAAAGTCCCTCTTTATGTACGGGTCGCCAATGGTGAGCTCAACACCAGGTGGTATCGATATAGGGGTGCGGCCGAGCTTGGACGGCCTCGACGTCGACGCGGAGAACTGCCGCCGGGCGGCGGGCGCGGGCGCGGCGCTGTGGAAGGCCGGGACGAGGAAAGAGGGCAGCGATATTACTGACGAGGGCGAGATCGCCCTCGCTTTGCTTGGGGCGAGCATTGTGATGTTGATTGGCGACGACCGGCGGAATGCAGCGCTCAAACCACAATCGCGGATTCGTCGCAAGCGATCGCAGACCGAGAGCTTAATCGAAAATTGAGGTATCTTTGGTTACGTAAGCACGTATAGAATCGGGCACAGCCAATCGCCGACCACCGGGACCGGTAATCTCACCCGGACACGACGTCCGCACAGCGGAAGGGCGATGCGGAATATAACTTCAAGGACCTTGCGACGAGGTCGGATTTCCTATATCTGATTCAACTCCTCCTTAACTGATCCTGACATATGAGGTTTCTCAGGTGACCATGTCTGGCCTCTCGTAGGAAGTATGATCAAGCCAGCACCGCTTGGTCCTCGGCACGTCAGCATACTAAGGACTATAGCACCGGATGTTGCTCCCTTCCGGCCCGACGACATATCTTCAGCATTTTAACCTCCGCTGGAAAGCAGCCAGGCACGGTCACATGCTCTTGAAACTCACTATGACACTGTAAGATTGATATTAGAGCGCCATATCGGCAGATCAGCCCCCGGAGCGAGGCTGTCATGATACCACTGGTCTCCTTACAGGTCAAGCCATCATGGGAGGTGCTCACCGGCCGACCCTAAGTTAGTCGACCTCAACAGGTTGGCCATGAGGGATATGACAACATCTTGCGAATGCCGCACCTCCTGATCCTGGTCGAGTATGTCCCTCTCCACGGCAAGCAAACCCCCACCCTGCCTGAGGACTGCAGTATGTCATCTAGCTTGCTTGCTGGCCATTCTTTGCACAGTTATGGATAGCTCTCCTTATCGAGGTGTTATACGACCTGATACGAGGAGGTGTCACTCAGCTCATCCCAGGTTATTCATCCAGCCTGACATCTACTATAGTTGTCGAGACGGCGGCCGATGGATACTCGAAGGGAGATCTAGGGCAATGCTACGATGATCTCTAGATACACAGGGTGCCTAGGTGTATGGTCAGATGACAGGTTGTTCTGCCCGTGAGCCTCCGGCTTGGAGTTGCATAATGCCATCATGGACCTGGTAATATCTGATGTGGTGAGATACTGGACTACATCCATCTGTATATCTATTCAAGTGTCTTGTCAGCTGTGCGAGCGACAGGTTTGTCTGATCCGTCTCTCTTGTTGCTCTCATATTCCATCCCATGTTTTCAACTACGGTCCCATCGATTTTGACGTAGGCCGAGTTGGGAAGGAGTGTTCGTGTGTCTTCACGGCCCCATCGTCCCTTCCCGATACGGGAGTCGCCCAGTCCCCAGTCGCAACCTCTGTCGCAACCTCTGCCGCCTCATCCCTTTACCCTATTTTTCCTTCTCTCTTCAAGCATTTTCCAGTCATTTCCAAACTGTGTTCGGCGACACTTATCGATCTGCCTCGCGTTGGTTTATTCAATTCTATGTCATTCGACCTGCAAACGCGATATTCCCTTCCTCCTCCTCTTGACACAGTCCTGTGGATCCGTCGCTGACGGGGAAAGAGGCGTCACCGAGAGAACTCGCAAGGATGAACCTCAACCCCCTTGTGTGGTTCGGCCTGCTCTTGGCCAAAGATGCCCTCTCCCTCGGCTGGGGAATTCAGAAGGGGGTGAAGACAGCTCCCCGCCATCATCTCAACCTCAGCCCTTATGAAATCTTGCAGTCAAGCTCGACCCCCTCTGATGTCTACACCATTGCCTTGCACGAGCTACAAGACCTCGAGTCCGAGCCTCTATGCCACCGAATCGCCGCGAGACTACTCGTTGGCAACTGTCAGCTACTCGACGGCAAGGATGAAGCAACCATCCTCACCGACAGCGGCCGCCAGATCAGAGACTTCGTCGACTCATATGCTGCGAGCATGGCTATTTGCGACCTCGAGAGAGGCAGGTTTGACATTCCAAGCGCATGTGAAAGATTTCGTGAGCCTGTCCTGGTTCAGTTGCCACATAGCGACCAAGCACAACTCCACGTAACCGCCCACGAAATTGACAATTGTCTATCTGGTCTTGCTTCTGAGAACTCTGCGTGGTCAACATGGGTCAGCTATCGCCATAAGGCCCTGAGGTTCTGCGAAGCTGCGAGGGCCGACCAAGAAAAGGGTGGGTCAAATGGTGGCTCGTCCGTGGAGAACATTCGACTGACCAAACCTGCCTTCAACTAGCCCAAAACATCCTACTCTATCAGCGCCTTACCAAAGTCCTGGCAAAGTTGACACATAGCGTCGAGGTCGAGATCCAGAAGCACATGGAGAACCTCGAGATCCGACTACAAAAGGCTAGCGACGCCGTGGAAGGCTTAGAACCCGAAATCGATCGACTGAGAAACAAGCTGGCGCGGGTTGAGGATTATGTCTCTTACGATCTTGAACACGCACTGAAAAAGTCTGGTGACTCAATCAACACCGGCCTGCACGATGCTACGAATCTTCAGCAACTACTCGCAGTGGCGATACAGACCATCCTCGACGGCACATCACACGTCGCTGCTATTCAGGAGAGTTCTGTACAGCTTGCCAAACAGAACGAGGAGGGTATGGACAGGTGGTCTGCCTCAATGGCCACCGCTGCCGCTACCGTGATGGCGCTGGGTAACCAAATAGTATGTGTCAATGCCCAGGTGGAGCTCCCTTTGTTGACTAACCATCACACTATCCCAGGAGTCATCGCGTCTCGACCTACAGGGGCTATCTGCGCGTCAACAATCCTTAGCGGAAGGCCTAGATCGCCTCACCTCAGTAGCAGATGACCTATCGTCAAAGCACGAAGATCACTCACATGCGCTGGACGAGGCCAAAAACAAGGCTGATGAGATCCTCGATACGCTCCAGGGCGTTGCCGTTTCTGCGACGATCATCGAAGAAGCTAGCCACTCCTACTTTCAAGGAATTGGTATCCGCGGCTGGGTACCTTACATCGTCAGTCCTATCGCGACGCTGCTGCTGGGCTCGTACGGTCTTGCACCATCGGCGTTGAGGAATCTCGGCCTTGTCGCCTTGGGGGAGGTGCTTGGATTCTCGGTTACTCATCTGAACCGTATCACGGTCCCATGGCCGCTATTTCCTACACACGACGCGGTGATCAATGACACCACAACGACGATCTTACAAGCTCCAGGGATCTAGGTATCGGCCGGTCGGGTTTAGTCGAATCTAGAGGTGGGTTAGATCTGGGTCGCTTCTATACAGGTTAGTGGGGATGGTTCATCTTTATCCTTCGGTTTTCCTTCATGTTTTTGGCATTTTCGACACGGGCGTTGGGAACAAACAGTAGGCAGCATGCCACGATGGTGATGGCTTGCAGGCTAGCTAGGCAGATGACTTGCTATTATCGCTGCACCCATACGGAATACAGGAGTCGAAGAGTAATCTAGGTTAATGTCCGTCGAGGTTGACGAGAGCCCGGGTCTGCAATACAAACAAACAATCTCTATCCAGCACCACGTCTTAGCACGCCCGATCTGCACCAAGGGGAAAGGTTCGAGCCGGCGACAGTTAGCTCTTACAAAGTCTTGGAAATTGAAGAAAACGCTTAGTTGAAGAAAACTAAGCGTGAAACCAGTGAGCCTGTTATAATTCAACAAAACGATCGCCCTGGGTGGCTAGCAGGAATTGCCATCAGTTCATGTTATACGACACATATATAACCACTGCGTACCCCTTTCTTCGAAGCCGAATCGTTTACCCTTCTACCTCTTACCCGACAATCTCCTTATATGTTCCCAAGTTCAAGTTCAAGTTTTCACTGTTTCCGCCACTAGCAATCACTGCTACAGTCCACCATCAGCAGCACCCCCGAACATTCCAAACATCTAGAAATGGAAAGCAACTCAGCCCGACGAGGAGCGCCATGCTCCGGGTTCCGCTACTGCCGGTGTCTCGTTCCCGACCCGGCTACCCACACTTGGTTGGACAACCCATTGCAGGTCCCTGATCCAAGCGGCAGTGGTGCGATGAGCGCCAATGCCTATGGCTCCCAAGTCAGCCCTGAACATCTCAGACAGTCAGGCATGGAGGCCCCGACAACGAGGCATTTCATCCGGTACATCCTCGGCAGGAAGATCCAGGGGAGAGAGAAATGGATCGCTGTCCCTCCCCGTCCTTGGCTTCCATATGTGCTCCAGGACACTGACGCTGTCGAGCGGTTCGTGCGGCTACAGACTGGTGACTGGGCCGGGCTATGCAGGAATCAAAGCAGATCCCGCACAATTCCCAGTACTACCAGGCCTCCTATGAGGAACGAGCTGTACCGCAGGTTTGGCTATAGCCTCGGGATAAGCCCATATCTGCCCTATGGCCATGCTGCCTACCAGGATGGCCGGGCTGATGGGCTGTGCAGCCCCGGATTCGACAGCCTCTTTGAGCCAAGGGTCGCTAACGGCGGCAGACCGGAGGCGGAGCACAGCGACAACCACAATCGCAACAACAGAGGCGTTGTTAAAAGGACCGTCGATGACTTCGAAAAGGAGGACAACACCACTGTCTTCGTTGGGAGTCTGAAGGGACCGATCACTCGTGAGAAGCTGAGAGCTGCTTTTCGCTGGTGTGGAAAGATCGTTCTAGTCAAAGTCTACCCTACGAGCGGTTTCGTTTACTTCTTGCATCGACGCGATGCCGAGAAGGCTATGGAAGCAATGCAAGGCTTCCCAATACACGGTTCTCGCATCCGTCTCTCCTGGGGCAAGGCCGAGGACAAGGCAAGGCTCCGGTACTATGCTGAACGCAGCATCCAACCTGTTCAGACGCGTCCTTACAACATGAGCAGCTGGCTTGGTCAAGGAGGACAGCCTCCAGTGTACGGACAGAGTGCCTACACCTATCAGAGTGGAGTGGGATATCCATCATGGCCTTCGTCGGCGCCACAGCCACAGTGGGTTGCGCCAGCGGTTAATATTTACCAGCAACCGTATTCTTGGCCAGGTATTATCCCTGCTTGGGCCCAGCCATACCCCCAGCCCTACCCCCCGCCCTACCCCCGGCCCTACCCCCAACCTTACTCCCTTCCTTCTTATCCTCAGCCTCGTCAACAGCCTCATCGTCACCTGTTGAGGGCTTGAGTGCAAGGACAAGGCGCATATGTTGATCTCGTGAGCGTGCCCTGTCTTCCTCGGATGGCCCCAGGTCTCCGTTTCTGCTTAGGTGGTGATCAAGAAATGTCGGTAGTTTGCTCCTATCAAGCGTTACTTAGTTTTCGTTCCGTTGTTATTTTCTTCTTTGCTGGGACACGAGGGGGCCATTGACAACGCGCTCCCGTGCTGCACGCGGAACGAAAGGGCAGTTCCTGTGACTGCATGCTACTTTTATGTTTATTCGGACTATCATTTAGTATCGTGATTTTGATGGAGAGCAGTTGGATGTCTGGAGCTACACTCGACCGATTAGCCGGTTGTCACATTCCTTGAGAGTTATACTACAGTTTATCATGATAATGAACAAAACCTACCCTTACAACCCTCCGGCCTGTTGCTAGTCGTCCAGACCCATCCACGTGCCATCGTGGTCTCTCTGAGAGGACAAGATGACGTTGGCTCTATAGAGGTGCGCCACAATGTGGCCGATGATGGCTGGAGGTGTGCTCGAGAAGGTGGGGAGGGGGGTGATGTCACGCTGCAGGGTCTTGACTTACATGGCCTTCTCTCTCTCCCTCGCTCTGGATCATTTATTATATATCATGTATTCCCTTCAAGAGCATCACGCTGTAGCTTTCATCTCTCCTACCCAGTTAGTCTTCCACAGGCATACCACCAGACGTAATAGGCAAATAGAACAAGTACTTCCAACACTGGATCATACCTGTAATTATATCGTTTTCGACACAGTCCACCTTCAACAATGAATAGCGACAACAAGGGCGTCACCGGCGCAGCAAAGACCGTCACGGGGATCCTGGGCAACACCGTCTCCGGTGTGTCCCACACCGTCGGCGGCGTAGTCGGTAAATATCACCCATCCATCCATACATCCATCTATCCATCCGCGCATCCGCCGTCCCACATTTTGAATCCCAATCCCTCATCCTCTCCCATCAAGTTCAGCCCGTCAGGAGAGAGAAGACAACAAGAAAGAGAGAGAGAGAGAGAGAGCTACCCAAAACTCCAAGAAGAAAACTCAGGCTAACACATCCGACCCCGCCCTCGAAACAGGCGGAGCAACCCGCGGCGTCGGCGAGACGGTCAACGGCCTGACCGGTGGTGTGGGCCGGCCCGTCGGCGATGGCATCGCCAGCGTGGGCACGGGTGTCGAGAACGGCCTCGGTGACGTTGCCAAGGGTGCGAGGGACGCTGGCAACTGGAAGAGATGAGAAGCAGGCCCTTTCTCTCTATATTTACCATCTGGCTGACCTGCTGCCATGGAGCCTTGTTCATTCTGTGGGCGTGATGCGGGCTGGCTACCCTAGGGTATCGTTGTCTTGTCCAAATATCCATATTCGTGAGGGCCAGGTTCATGGGGTGTACTTCGTACCATGTTAGTCACTACTAGTTAATTCAGTTTCGTAAAGATATGCGCAGGAGTTTGTCTGATTCGTGATATTGACATGCTGTGACAAACCTGGCTACCCTCCGCGCACTTGGGGCTGCAGGCCAGAACCATTTTACTCATCGAGTCAAGTCCCACTGTCGTTTGCAGCTCCCAGGCTCCCTCCCGATTCGTCCACGTCACAGGCACCGGCGCAGATATTTGCACGTCGAACAGCATCAAGACACGAATCATAATGTGCATAGTGCAAGTCGAATGGGTATCTGTCCTCTCAATTCTGACTATACACCAAATACACACTCCACAGGTGGAGGCTCACGAGAAGTCGAGCACCAAACATCTATGCAACGTCTCTCTTGACAACAGGTCCCTGCATCGCCCCATGCAGGCCACACTCCAGTGCTCCTTGCTTGCTCGCCCGCCAGCATCGATCCCGCAGTGGACCTCTGCTTTCCACAGCCTGTTCTCCAATAGCGACTCATGGGAATGATTGACGGGTATAGAATACAAAAATTGAAACAAGCCATATGCAAGGGCTCCGGATTAGTACCTTGTTAGTCCGCCTCCGTCGGAAGGCAAGAAACCTCCAGGGCCGAGGCCGGGGTAGGTATGGCGATTAATAGCATAAAAGTGGGTTGCCGGCACCCCTTCAGCTGTAGAGAAGGGGTCTCTTGCAGGATGCCGCATTTGTCGACCGTCTACGCCAGCAAGTTGCGCGTGGTTTGTTGTTTTGTGTTGCATTGATTGCTCGACTATAAGGGGGGGAATACGAAGGAGGCGGCGCAGCAGGAGGATCCCACGCCTACACCATCTGGCTGGCATCGCTGTTGATCTTGGCAGTCGTCGCCTCCTCCATGCTGCGGAGGAGGCTCAGATTCTGCTCGCGCATGTCGCTGTCAAGCGTCTCCAACGAGTTGACCGTGTGCCTCATCCTAGCTAGCTTCACCGTCACATCCGTTAGCACCGATCCTCCAGCCTGCTTGATTGCGCAACTCAGGGACGAAAAAAACAGCATGAAAGATGATTGTAGGGAGTGAATGTAAGGACTGCAAATAGCAAGGGGCTTTCGCACCAAAGCTAAAGCCGCTGAAGAATGGTCCGGCTCACCTTCCGCCGTGGTACTGGTGGCACCCGTTGTTCCGGCGGCGGCGGCATCATCTTCCGTAGCACCGGCGAATCCGCTGGCCGCGAAGCCCGTCCTGTTTGCCGTCACTGAGCCCGCCCTGGCCTTTGTTCCATCGTAACATGGTCAGTCGGTCTATCGTACATATGCAGCATCAGGGCGGCATACCTTGGCCTCGGCAAGTTCTGCGTCCCTGACCTTGACTTGCGCCATCAGCTCCCCAAGTTGTGCCTCGGCCTTCTCGGCCCGGCTGGTGGCCTCGTTCAAGATCTCCGTCATCGACTCGTGCATATCCCTATAGTCTGCCTCCGCCGTCTTCGCCTTGGCCGTGGCCTCCAGCTTGTGTGTCTCGAGCTCTTTGCTGACCACTTGGAGGTCAAGTCTGACTGCCTCCAAGTCATCTGCCGTCTTCATGGACTTGGCCTCGGCAGCGGTAACGGCCTCATCGTAGGCCTTCTTGTACTTGGCGAGCTCCTCCCGAAGGGCTTCCGTCTCGGCTGAGCCGGGGCTTCTGGGTTGCCTCTGCGCGTCCAGGTCTGCCTCGGCCTGGTACCTGGCAAACTTTTCGTTCGCAAGTTCGCCGCGGAGGTGGTCGACTTCCTCCTCCGATTTGGCCAAAGTCAGCTTGACGGCCGCCAGAGCATTGTCGAGCTCATCCTTGGACTGTGTGAGCTGGGCGTCCAGCGCAGAGGCGTGCTGGTTCTTGAGCTCCAGGACAGCCTTCTCGTGCTGCTCCTTCACACTCTCGAGCTCGAACCTGGCATCCTCGGCGCCACCAGCCTGGTCCCTGATGATGTTCTCGATAGTCTCCGTGTGGGTTGCGACCAGCTTCTCGATCTCGGCAGAGTGGGAAGCAAATAGTTCTTGCTTCAAAGCCTCCAGGCTAGCGGCATGGTGCTCGTCGGCCTCCGACAACTTGGTTCGCAAGGAAGCGAGCTCGTCTTTCGTTGCCTGCGCATCCAGGAGCTCTTGCTTCAACTGATCGAGCTCCGCGGCGTGCTGCGCGGAGAGCTCACTCTTTAACTGTTCGATCCGACTCTCCAGTTCAGAGGCATGGCTGCTGTTCAGCTCGTTTTCGAGGTCCTTGAATTGCTTTGACAAGGCCTCCACCTCGGCCGCATGCTTGCTGTTGAGTTCGTTCTCAAGTTCGGCAAGCTGAGTGCTCTGGGCACCTTCGCCAACAGACTTGGCTGCTGCGAGTTCCTCGGCGTGTTTGGCGAAGAGCTCTTGCTTCTCTGCCTCGCTCTTCTGGTTCAGAGATTCGAGGATCTCAGTGTGAGAGGCCTTGAGTGTCTCCAGCTCCCTTGCCAGGCTCTTCTCAGCCTCGCTCTGCAGAATCTCGATCTGTTCGGCGTGGCTGGACTTCAACGTCTCGAGGTCGCCAAGGTAAGAGTCACGCTCCGCAGAGACGCCGCTCTTGGCACCCTCCAACTCCTCGGCGTGACTGGCCCGGAGAGCATCGAGTGCTTTCTGATGTTCGTCTGCCTTGGACTCCAACGATGAAACAGCGTTGGCATGTTCGGCCTTTACTGTTTCGAGAGCAACGAGGGTGGAGTCATGCTGACTCTTGATCTCATCGAGGGTCTTGGTGTGGCCCTCAGTGGCAGCGGAGTGGGCCTGGCTCAGCTCGTTGTGCTTGGCCTCGAGCTCCTCGTACTTGCGCTTGTACATGGCCTCACCTTGCAGGCTGTTGATCTCATTCTCGTAGTCTGTCGTGATCTGCTTGAGATGCTGGTTATGCCTCTCTTCAATACCGGTTTGCTCCGACTTGAGCTTCTCAATCTCGGCGTCCTTGGCCTTGACTTCTTCCTCAAACTTGGATATGGCCTCCTGAGCATTGGTGGCGGTCTCCTCGGCCTCCCTCAACTTGGCCTCGATGGCTTGCAATCGCTCCTCAAAGGAGGAGATCTCGCCTGCCTTGGCCTCCAACTCAGCCTGGGCACTCTCTGCACTCTTCTCCGCAGCCTCGAGCTTGGCCCTCAAGTCTGTGACCTCACCCTCGAGTGCGGAGAGCTTGGCAGCGGTAGCGGCGCTCTCATCGCTAGATTTGGCCTCATGGGCGCTCTCCAAGGCGGCTTGAGATTCCGTAAGCTCGTCGATCTTCTTCTGTAGTTCAGCCACGGCGGCGTCATGGCTAGCTCTCTGGTCTGTTAGAGCCTTTGCATGATCATCTGAACCTGCCTTGCCCTGCTCCAGTTCTTCGGCGTGCTTCGCTTCGAGAGCAGAAATTGCCTCTTTGTGTTGTTCGCTCAGGGTCAGCTGCAGGGCCTCCAGCTTGGATGCGTGCTCCTCGGTGGCCCTGGCCAGGCCGGCCTCGCTCTCGTTCAGTCTGGCATCGTGCTCGGCCTTGACAGACTCGAGGGACTCCCTGAGGGAGGCGATCTCGGCATCCGTTGCATCCTTGGCGGCAGTGAGCTCGGACAAGTCCTGCCTTTGCTTCTCGAGCTCTTGCTCGGCTTCCTTGAGCTTCGTCTGGGCCTCGGTGATCTGAACCTCAAGCGCCTCGACCTCGGCTTTGTGCTTCTCCTTGACCTTCTCGAGCTCGTCAGAGAGCTCTTTGCTGGCGGCATCGACGGTCTCGCTAGCGCCCTGCTCAGCCAGTACCGAGCTGATCTTTTCCGTGAGCTCCGCAATCTCCTTCTCGGAGGAAGAGATGTGCGCCCTGAGTGAGGTAATCTCCGTTTCGCTTTCCGTGAGCTTGCTCTTGAGCTCCTCGATCTCCTTAGTGGCTTCGGCGGAGGCAGTGGCCGCGCCGACACTTGAGGCAGAGTTTCGAGATGCAGGCTTCGTGGCAGCACTGGTCGAGGGTGCCCCGGCAAGGGTAGACAAGCGCTTCTTGGCCTCGGCAACGGGCCCTGCCCCAGCTGGCCTCGTAGATGCACGGGATGCGCTAGTCGAGCTGACACTGGAGTCTTTCTGGTGACCAGGAGTCCTGGTCGTGGTGGGCCGCGTTGAAGTTGTGGGCGAGGTCACGCCAGAGGGCGTCGGCGGTTTCCTGACCGTGTTTGTCAGGGAAGATGCGGGCCTCGGCTTGGGCGCGCTGGCACCAGCGCTGGCAGAGCCCGACAGGGTCGACGTACGCCGGGCAGCGGTAGTCAGGGTGGAAGGTCTGCGCTTCTCGTCCTCGGACACGGAAGCCTGGGACCTATGTGTAGAGGCCGCGGTAGACGGTCTCTTGGCGACGGTCGAGCCCGTCACCGGCCGTGTCGGGGCTTTGGCGCCCGCAGCATTCGTACGGATAGTCGAGCTCGACGTTGGCTTTGTGGCGGTCGAAGGAGTGGCGCCAGGGCGGCGTGGAGCTGATGTTGTGGAAGCCGGCCTCTTCAATGCAGGCTTGGGACCAGTTGGAACGGCAGGAGCCGGCTTCTTCACAGCAGGCGCGGTAGTGCTGGCGGCTGTGGCATCTGCAGAAGAGGCGTCCACCGCAGGGGCTTCGACAGGAGAGGCATCCTCAGCAGGGGCGTCGACAGGAGAAGATGTCTCGACATCTGGGGCGTCAACAGGAGAGGAGGCGTCGGCGGCGTCTGCAACAGGAGACTCGGCAACAGGGGCGTCGGCAGCAGGAGCGTCGGCAGCAGGGGCAGCGACAGCAGGGGCGTCGGCAGGAGAAGGGGATTGAGGCTTCTCGGCAGGAGCCTCCTCGTGCTGAACAACTTCAAAACCCTCGGCGTCGGACATTGTGGCGCTCGGGAGAACTAGTGTTGAGGACGACTGACTAGTGGCAACGGTTAGCTGCGTGGCCCCAAGGTGTAAGTTGGCGCGCCGTCGCCCGTTGAGCCGTCAAGCTGTTGATCAACTGCCCAGCAGTAGGGAATCTGGGTAATACCACGCTGTCGTGGAAGAAAGCATATAACCAGCGGTATAAGTCGACATGTCCGGCGGTTGTTGTATACGTACCAGTTTCAGTTGTGCTAAAAGCTTCGTGTCCCTGCAGTGAAAGGGGGTTGCGCTGCGCGGTGCTGTTCGTTGCGGTATACCGTAGAAGCAATCTACAGTGATTGATAGAGAACAAACCACCAGATATCGCAACCAACAAGCAGACAAATAAAAGAACTGGTGATGCTATAGAGCACCTTTCATACAGCTAGCTCGGCTTCGCTGACCTGGTCTTTCGGACCCAAGTATACTGACTGTAGGATAAGGAGAGAAGTGGTTGAGGTGTTTGAAAAGGAATAAAACTGGGCACCTGTCAAGTAACCTTCGAGAAGAAGCAGGAGCAAGGAGCATGGACCCATGCTCGTCCATCTGCAAGTGGAGAGGAGAAGGAATCGTGGAAGGACCCGTGGACTTTCGATGTGGCAGTGTGGTCAGTCATGCCCAGGTGGTGCACGGAGCACACTGAGCACACTGAGCACGCTGTAGGTTGACAAGGGATGGCCGATAAGTGAAGTATACAGGGCTACGTATCTCGATAGAAGTACCTACCTAGGCGTGTTAGGTACCCAAACCGATGTGTCGCTTTCAAGGGCGCGACTGCAACAACTTTGGAACCTTCCAGGGTTGGGACATCGAACCAGAGTTACCATCTACCTGCCTGCTGCAGCTTACTCACTGCTAAAATGCAACGGCTGTGTTATACGGCCCGACGACTGGAATTGTGCTGTCAATGACTTGGTACCCCAGCGTGCCCAGAACCAAGCCTTGTTTCCGGGGGAAGGGGAGGTACTATATACCAGCTCATACCTGGGTACCTAGTGTGTATCGCCCTGATAGAGATTCATGCATTATCCACTCGGGACATCAACACGATCAATGTACTATGTATGTAGACCGCTGTCTCGCGTCTTCGCTATCAAGCCGGTGAAGCAGACTCAGGGGAAGCCGCAATTCAGGGTCAAATGCCTCTCAACAATAATCCTAACCTCCCACCTTGGCTATCAATGACTCTTAGCCGGGCGAAGATCAGGAAAACAGCCGTCCTTGAGACACCTCATTGCTGACAATTGATCGACTACGGCGACGAGCCCTGGTGCGTCCGCCCCGACTTCTGACTGGTCGTAGATTTCTGTATCAGGCACCGTACCGCTCTCCCTACAGGGCATCAAGTGACAACAACGCTGTCTCGGCGGATGGCGCCCAACCACGTCAAAGCTAGATACCCGTCAATGTTCACCACAATTCAGCCGCCACGCTATGCCTCTGCGATGAGCCTCTTCGCCTTCAAAATATATTGATTCGTAAAGGCTAGGCTAGACGGAGGATGGACATAGCTTGTCGTGATGTGGCGTTGTTTATTTGGCAACAGCAAGCCGCCCCCATCTGAGTCGGTCCTCTCATCATACGTGATCAACGCCATGCAGATTTTAAAGCCGATACTACCCCAAGCACTGTTTGAGCCAGCTCCTCAACGAGGTACGCTACACCTCAAACGAAAGAAACACTTTGTGCAGATGTCGAGTCCTCCAGGTATCATCAGATCAAAGAGCCCAGGCCGGAATTTCCTGTCCTCTCTCCGCGTACACGGATCTATAGCCCTGCTTCAGTGAAGCGACCTTTCTTGCCACATCGTCTTCCGAACGTCCTAATTGCACCGCCGTTGAGGCCAAATTATAGGTCTTGTCATAACGTATCGATTTGACGAGGGCCTTCTCCTCTCCATAAGTCCATGATCTGTCCGCCTGGGTAGATCGACGATTGTCCGCGTAGGGATCGTAACTCCAAATGTCCTCCTCGACTTGATCTGTGTTGGAGGGGCCAGCCCTCGGGGTACTAATATCAGACGTCCTCTGACCGTGATTTTGAGGGCGTGGTGCGCGACTATGTGCGGAAGCGTTCCAGGACGCTCTCTCCAAGGCAGCCTGCTCTCCGGACAAGAACTTTGGTCTCACTTTTTGCGCCCAATTGGCAAAAGCGGCCCGATTCCTCGCATCCCTCTGCCTCTTCTCTTCCTCCTCGCGCTCCTCCGCAGCTTGGGCTAGCCGCGCGCTCTCCCAGGCAGCCTGCTCCTGTAGCAAGAAATCTTGCCTCACTTTTTGCGTCCAGTTGGCAAAAGCGGCCCGACTCCTCTCGTCCCTCTGCCTTTTCTCTTCCTCGTCACGCTCCTCCGCAGCTTGGGCCAGCCGCGCTCGCTCCAAGCGTTGCGGCCTCCTGGCAGCCTCCCGTCTCAGTTTCTCAAGATGGTCCGCCTTTTCTTGTATGTGCCTCTCTGCGCCCTTGACAGAAAAGTTCAGTCTAGCCAGTTGCTTCTCGAAGAGAAGGCGTGCCTCAATCTTCTCCTGGCCCGATTCACGTTCCTCTTCGTCAAGATCTCTCTCATCTTTTGTGAACTCGGCCTCGAAGGGCCAGTCTTGGAGGCCTCGAACAAGTGCCTTATGAAGTCGACCAGTCCAGCCAAGTAACCTCAGAAAGAATTGCAGTGTGAATGAGTTCAAGTCAATGATCAATCTGGATCTTCTATCCTCAACTTGGGCCAAGCCGCATGCCGTCCTGATAACAAGAACAAGCATAGGAATCAACCTCCGTGAAACGTCGCGGAGAAGCCGCTGCCTCTTCTTGGTAGCTTTTTGTGTAGCGGCCTCGTCAGTGGCTGGCGCAAGCGGAGCCAGCCCCTCAGCACAAATATCTTCGACTGCCTTATTGATGCGTGCAAGATGTCGCTTCGTATCGTCGCCTCGCTCCCCTAAATATTCGGTCGCTGCGAGGAGGTTATTGTCCTCGATTTTCGCCCCCTGTCGGATCTCTATTGCATCCTCCAATAGACCTTTGAGACCCACAATTGCCTCCATCAGAGCTCTCCCCGGTGCTGACCTACATGCCGTGGCATCGCCGTCACTCTTGTCGTTGCTCTCGAAACTTCTAGTCCAGTTCGACCTTCTAGTCCAAGCTTGGTGTTGCAGCGTTCTGACCATGCCCCCCATGCTGTTGATACTGATTTTTACTCGAAGTAGCTCTTCATTTGAGCGAGGAGCTTCGATGAAGGCCGAATCCTCACTCATGTTGCCAGTGGTGTCACCTCGGGCTTCGCCTTCAGAATAAGTCGCAGAGCCATCACTCGACTCCAGGTGCTGCACAGACCGTGGAAGTGTGCTTGGTTGATTGCGTGGATGAGGAGCCGTATTTCTGTTCTTGGCAGCACGCCCAGCTCCCACTGTCCGCTGCCTTCGCGATTTTTCAGGGGAAGACTCCTTAAATTCGTACACAGCATCGAATTCCCTATTGGTTCGAGTCGCTGGCCCAGAATTTTGTGCATAGGACATGCTGGCTCTGTTATGACCATTCGGAGCTGTATTGAAATCTCGAACTCTCGGCTCTTCAGAGGAATGGCTCATCAACAAGCCATCTTCGTGATCCTCTTCGCCATGTCCAATACCATACTCTCTCTCCTCGTCATCTTCTTCCTGGCGCTGCTCATCCTGATGTGCCCCAATGCCGTTGACTGTCTGCTGAGGAAGATGCCGTGCTTGGTTGATGGCTTGAGCTGTACGATCGTGGTCAACCCCATCCTCGTCTTCCTCATCTTGCTCATTACCAGCTTCCTCCCTTTCTTGAGCCATGCGTTGCCTCTTGCTTCGACGAACTGCTGGAGCACTGGTCTCAGGTTCACCAACCTCGGCGTGACCGCGCTTAGCACCAGCCCTCCTAGTAGCCCGTGATGCGTGATCATTCAATGGGCCTTCAGCAGTCTTCTTCTTCGACATTAGTCCCTTTGTGCCCTCGGTTATCCTTGATCCAGGGAATGTTCCAAGGTAGTCCAGTTCAGCCACCTCATTGGAATCCCGCTGCAAGACCTGGGCTGCCGAGCGCAAACTATATTTCGAGGCCATCTTCTTGTCAATCTTGATTGATCAACACACTTGATTCTTACTCAGTCGAATTGCGATGGTCTGCTCCACGCTTGCGAGGCGCGACGCGATCTGCGAGAGTTCATGGTCACGTTGCTTGGGCAACCTTCGTTATTCCTGAAGGGGAAGGAAGTCAATCTTAGAACCCAGAAGCACGGGCCAAGCCTGGAGCCCCTGCACTGGAAGCTCCCGTAGGGCCTGAATACCAGACCTAACCCTAGAGATATACTCCACAGTGGCCCGCTTCAGCCCTGGAGCCACCTGGGCAGATGACCTCACAAGCGATGAGCATGACAGTGTTCACAGGGACCCTGAACTCACTGATGATCAAGCACATTGCAATCTGAGCTTCGACTTCATACTCTTTTGGTGTCTGAGTCTCCGTTTACCATCGCAGCCACAGCCTTCGTACCCAGCACCCTTGTCGCTACGCATCCCGAGACCTCGGGTTCTGCCGGTTCCCAAGGGTTAAGGCTCATCACTCGAGACACGATACTTCACAGGGCTCGAGATTTTGGTTGACGACGAGAACTCATTCGAATATCACGAGCACACTCTATCTATCCAAGGTTGTCAGCATGGCCTCCTCCCAGCAGACTGCCCTAGCGCCAAGCGCATCTCCCTCCTTCTCACAGCTTGAGATCCTCAACCCTTCCGAACCACGCACTTTCTCAGTCCCCTCAAAATGCATCAACGATGGGCCAGACGTCGCACGATTCCTCACATCCAAGGCCTATCGGGACATAGGTATCTTCGTCATGCAGCTCAACCGGGCCCTCTGCCCACGCAAGAACCCCTCCGGCCCTTCAAGGACGTTTCCCCTGATCGGTGGTAAGCGGCAGGACCCCGAGTCCGTCCAGAAATTGCGGGCCCTACTGGAAAGGACCGAAACGTTCATCGACGAGGCGCCGCCAGATCCTGGCCCGAGGAGGTTCGGGAACGTCAGCTTCCGGAAGTGGTCCCAGTTGTTGGAGGACAGGGTGGATGGGCTTCTGAGGGAGTTCTTGAGCGAGGAGGTGCTCGGCTTCAAGACCTCAGGGCAGACTCCAGCACATGAGACCAGCGAGGAAGACGGGGGCGGCAGTGTTCTCGGCGCTATTGACGAGTTGAAAGCCTACTTCCTTGGAAGCTTTGGTAGCTCTCAGAGGTTGGACTACGGGACAGGGCACGAGCTAAGTTTCCTGGCCTTCCTCGGCTGTCTATGGAAGCTTGGGTTCTTCAAGAATGGTGCTCAGGGTGGCGATATAGAGCGCAGTATTGTGCTCGGTGTCTTCGAACCGTAGGTCACACTCCAAACTTTGGCCAAGGCAGAACACTCACGCTGTGCAGATATCTCAAAGTAGTCCGCCGCCTGATCCTCACATATACCCTTGAACCAGCCGGCTCACACGGTGTCTGGGGTCTCGACGACCACTCATTCATGCCTTACATCTTCGGCTCGGCACAACTAACCCGACCAATCACGGAAGACGAGTCCATGCCGCTCGAGGGCTCTGTCGAGCGAGCTCCCAAGCCCGGCGACGTGGTCAAGCCGGAAGCTGTCGAGCGACTACGGGAAACCAATATGTACTTCTCCGCCATTGGCTTCATCAACGATGTCAAGAAGGGCCCCTTCTGGGAACACAGCCCCATCCTGTACGACATATCAGGGATCAAGGACGGTTGGGGCAAGATCAACAAGGGTATGATCAAGATGTTCAACGCCGAAGTCCTGTCGAAGTTTCCCGTCGTGCAACATTTCCCTTTCGGATCGCTCTTCTCCTGGGATGTTGACCCGGAGGCATCCGCACCGCAGCAAAGCATCCACATGGCGAACCAGCCCATCGCCTCTGCAGCCGGTCAGCCTGGTGCTACCGCCGCGCCCTGGGCGCAGGCTACGCACATGCCTGGGCCGTCTGGGCCGGGAATACCTTATTCTAGAGCGACGGGGCTAGCGCCTGGGGTTTCTGTTGGCCGTGAGCCACCGCGGACGACTACAGGACCCGGGGAGCCTGGTGTAGGTCCAACGATGCTGCCACCAGGGACTGTACGGCCGAGTGGTCCGCCTGGTACGGCTGGGCATCAGATAAGTGTCACCAAAGCCCCGTGGGCGAAGTGAGGGGAGTGAGATTCTAGGTCCATCCAATAGAATAGCTAATTGTGGCCAACGGTCAGACGCTCCTCGTCATATAATTGATGGGACCATTCGTCATGTGGAGCGGCTGTATGCGCTTTCGCTATGTCTTCTTGAGGAAGCGGGTCTGAAGAGCTTCCCATTCTCCGCCAGAAGTGCCAGAAGCGTCAGGCATGTAGACCGTGCGTACTCTTGAGATATATGCCGAATGCAATTTGGTATATTGTAGGGTATCTATACAACTCTGACAGGCTGCAACACAACAACGCGTGTGATAGTAAAAGAAGAAAGAGCAGAACACACGCAGGAATGAACAAAGTAAACAGGACCAGATCGTGTCCTCCACGGGGTATATGTCGGCCCCCGAGCTCCTCAAACACCACCACACCCCATTACACATCCCAGACTCGCTTACATGATGCGACAAGAGAAACAGGACCATCTTCGTCAGCTCCCCCACGACTGCTGGTGGGAAGAATCCGCCCCATGGCAATCGCTGCAGCGCTTCCACGCTGGATCAGGAGTCGAGAGAGAGGAACGATCAACAAAGAGAATGTACTTGATCGCTTAAGCGGCAACAGGCTTGGCCTCCTCGGTGGCCACTGGGGTCGCCTCAGCAGCTGGAGCAGCTGGGGCGGCGGCAGTAGTAGCGGCAGCGGCAGGTGCTGGCTCCTCCGCCTTGACCTCCTCGGCGGCTGGAGCTGGTGCGGCCTCGGTGGTTGTTGCGGCTTCGGGAGTCTCGTCCTTCTTTGCCTCCTCGGTGGCAGGGTTGGTGGCTTCAGCGGCAGCTGCGGGCTCGGCTGTACAGGAGAAGCATCAGTACGTGTTGCTATATAGTAAGGTGGGGCAGGTATATATCGGGGTGATGGTTTTCTTGTTTTTGTTTTCTTTGGGGG
>LKEB01000019.1:242151-255523 GCA_003795295.1 Cytospora leucostoma | reverse complement strand
CCATGGGTTGTTCGGTGTTATTGTTTTTAGGAGTGTTCGAGGACTTACCAGCCGGTGCAGCGTCAGTCTTTGCAGGCTCCGTGGCGGCAGCTGTAGTAGCGGCGGCAGCAGCTGGTGCCGCTTCCGTGGGCTTGGAAGCGTCAGGCTTGGTCTTGTTCTTGCTCTTGTCGCCCTTCTTCTTGAAGACGGCCTTGAGCTTGGCCTTCAAGTTGTTGAGCGCATTGGGGGCTGTGAACGAGAGTCGGTGATTAGCAAGATGACGATATCGATCGCAAAGGTATCTGAGCAAGAGGGGTAGAGAGCACGCCGTGCTTTAAGGAAGTTCGGCTTCGAAGCTTGCAAGTAGCAGGATGTGTGCGACGCGGACGAGACAGAGCTCCGCAGAGCTCTATCTCTGTCTCTGTTTGTTGACGACAGGGTTTGTTGTGTTACTTACGGACTCCAGGCATGTTGATAATTGGTTGGTGATTGGAGATGGTTGGGAAGATGGTCTTGATACTGTTGAAGATCTATGAAGCGTGTCGATGGGTCTTGAGGATGTCTACTGAAAGATTGTTGCAATCGTCCAGAAATATGTATCGAGTGGGAGGGAGGAAGATATTGTCCGTTATGTCGCACCCGAGACAGGTCGTGACAGTAAAGCAGCACACGGGATAATTTGGGAGATTTGATTATGGGATGCCCTGGCTCCGGGTAATCAAAGAAACGTGCTGGGGGGGTCATGGGTCTCCTGGGGGTGCCCAGGTGGGGGGTCAACGTGTGGTCAGCGTGTCGCGAAGGGGCCAAGGAAAACAGATTGTTGAGAATTGTTGCACACCTGCCACATCTGCCACATCTGCCACATCTGCTACTAGGTATGTACGTACTTGAGTTTGATTAAAATGCAGATGAGGATGGTGAGTTTCGGCTAAACATCTTTGGGGGACCCTCCAGAGATTCTAATTAGCCAGCGGGGCCGCGCCTGCCAGCACTAACACGTTAGTGGCAGGGGACCCTGAGTTGCCTGAGTGTCTGGGCCTGCTGGGACCGGCTGGCCCGCTCTAAAGATAGCAGCAACGGTCCACTACCTACTTAAGGTATGTACTCGCGCACGTCCACACGTCGTGGTATATACTGGTAGCTGGTAGATTACCACATTACCCACTAGAGCTCCAACTCTATCTGCGCTTCGGGACGCCAGTCCTCTTGGCGACGTTGGGTGAGAGGTGGTCACGAGATGCCAATTTGACAGAAAAAGAGGCTCGAAAAACTCTGAAGCGCCGATAATAGTATCTACTCCATAGCTACTCCATATAATGCACAGATCTGTATGCAGCTTATCATGGTGGAATTGCAGGATAACGCAATGAGTCCGTCCCCCGTCGACCGCGAAGACGGAAATGGCCGGTTGCAGCCAGACCTTCCAATAGCTATTTTGTACAATTTGCGACATAAAGCCGACTTTATCGGCCCGAGTCACCCATGTTGAACATCTTGGCATGCTGGTGATCCTAGATATTCGGCATCTAACACCTTATGGACCAAACCCCGACTACTCGCTCTCCGAATCTATTTACTCTTACGCCTCGCAGCACGGTATAGGCAACTCCGTCCATCAAGCTCGCCCCGCTTTTATAACATATACCTATTGTATCTGTATCTATCATACATGGATGAAGTTGGTAGGAATTTCCGATACCTGCCATTATCAAGGCCCGAGCTTCAATCTCGTCACTACAGATACATAGACTGATCACGTGGCTAGTACCTAGAGAGATATAGGAATATCTGCTCGATAGGACTGATGATGTCCGTCATCTTTCAAGGCTGCATCCCAAGTAGGTAGTACGATATGACTGTGAACATGTCCAGGTTGGTCTAGAGCTGGGGAGGTTCAGCCCTGGAGGCCCAGCATAGCGGCCTAGGTACTTCAGTATATACATGCAGGCCCAGATGTGAAGGCGGCCAAGCACTTGTGAGCACGCAGAAATCAGCGAAATGAACACAATACTTTCTTGTATCGTTGTTGAGCCAGAACATATACTGGGGACGAAGACCTATCCAACCTCTTGCTAAGAATGATTCGATACAAAGGCTTTTTGAAACCAACAAGAGTTCTACATCGTAGAGGATGGTAATCAACAGGGCTACCAAACGTCCCGTCTTTGAGGGCTTACCCTAGGGTAGGACTGGAGAGGTTTACAGTTGGGCTCATAAAGCTCGAGATATCCCAAAACCCTTGGTTTACATGGAGCAACCCGAAAGGTTACCAACATGGCACAGCATATTATATGAAAGTCAGCTTGCATCACTTTTTAGGCTCTACATAGGTACCCTAGGGCAGCTAAGTGCCCGGGTTGAGGAAGCTAACCACCGTCAAATTCTCTCCTGAGATCTGCAGCCTACTCTAGGGTATGCATGACCGCAGATATGTCGATGAGCATAATAGTTTCCGCAGTAATATATTCCCTACGACTGTAAAACTGTTGGCGGTAGTATCGTTGAATCCCGAGGTCGTGGATAGCTGATATCCTCGGCTATTGCACGCCCCACATCATTATATGGACGAAATTAGCCGATGATCGCGTCCTACGGAAGATGAAGTAGTGATCCTGTTCAAGACCTTATTCATTAGTGGCAGGCTTGATGCTGAGTGCCGCAAAGAGGGATATTTACGTGTGTATATACACATACATATTCACCCGCGAAATAAGATCAACATCGCCGATTTGTCTGGATAACCACTACGCGGACACACCTTCGTATGCTACCTGGATTATACCTAAGACTTGGGAATACTTAGTCTTTATAGATTACTTGAAAAACCATATAAAAGTTTGATACAATATCAATTGGCACCTCGAGGTGGAATCCTCGGAACTGGGCATTTGACCCTACTTAGGTATAGGTAGTGTTGAGCAAGAAGAACACAACTTATGAATTGAAGCCTAGAAAATTCACTAGTGGGTATAGAAGATAAGCATTTGGCATACTATATTTATTGAGAAATTTGATATTGTCATCTATACTCAACAGAGGCCAGAGACATAAAATCCATGTGTACCTGCTGCGGGACCGGCCCTGCGTTTAGCACCTCCCATCTTTTTTTTTTTTTTTTGACAGACTCACTGTCAACTGGAACCTGGGCCTTAACTGCCCTGAGAAAAGTCCTGGCCCGGCGCGGATATAGCGTTCCTGCGCGGCTTGTTAACAGACTCGGTAAAATCCTGGCCCGGCGCAGATATGGCATTCCTGCGCTGCTTGTTAACAGACTCGGTGTTAACAGACTCGGTCAAATCCTGGCCCGGCGCAGATATGGCATTCCTGCGCTGCTTGTTGACAGACTCGGTAAAGTCCTGGCCTGGCGCAGATATAGCGTTCCTGCGCTGCTTATTGACAGACTCACCTGTAGCCAAGCCTCCACCGCCTTCAGCTAGAACCGGAGCATCCATCATCTCCTCGTTGATGTCCTTCGAAAGGTCCTCGCCTCGTGGAAGGTCGATCGGATTGGAGTTCTTCATGGCCTGCAGAAGATCTCTCAGAGCGCCGGGATTCTTACGGGCCGAGTCGGTGATTGAATCTGTACACTTCCGCACCAGGCAGGTTATGTACGGTGTTGAAGTAAGCGGCTGATGCGAGAGATAGGAGGTTTGTTGCAAATAGAGGGAGTAGGGAATATGTTGATAGTGTTGATGATCTCGTTCGATAGAAGGATGCTCTCATTAGTGCTCAAGTGCTGGACGCTCGATCTTTTATGTCCTGAGCCATCACAAGTGGACAAAGAGTATCGCATTTTATCACTATCTTATTGTTTTCCTGGATTGTATCTTCTTCACAAGGTATCGTTATATGTGGAAACAAAGAAGACAAGGGGCTTTCGAGTCTTCAAAGGCTCCCTCAAGGGCGAACACATTGTTTGCAGATTGTCCAGATGTCGTTGTTCGAACACAAAGTACCTCTTCAACCCTATTGTTTTTACATTTCTTTTTATGTCAAAGCAATAAGCTGACATTATGAGTTAGGTGTGGCCAATGAGAAAGCGACCTCTTTTCGAGGGGTTCGTTCGGGTAAGTCGCAAATTCACTCTGGCGCAAATAATTGACCTACACAAGTAAAAGAACTCATACTCCTTGATCAAGTATAAGCTTGACACGCATTAGTACGCTTCTAGATCAAGCGAAACAGATGATATCATGTAGTACATGTATTGAGGAGAGGAGAACCAAGGCGGAAATCCATATTACGATCGTGTCTACATGTATGTTTTGAGGCAGAGCACGGAATGGTTTCGACTCCAACGGTTGTGATACTGTGCGTGCTCCCTGCCCACAACAAGCGGGCCACAATACGGGTGAGGACCAAGGAATATGAAGATGCCTAAACCGTTGCAATAAACCTTTACCTTTGTACAGTTGAGTTAGTTACAAGGCTCCCGGGACCGTCAAGTGGTTCAGGTCTGTGGGTGACTTTCCTCTCTCCCCTCAATCACATTGTGATTATCTACCTGGGCAGGTGGATAGGGTGAGTGTTATTTTCGGTCGTATTCATTCTAGGCTGACAATTGTTGGAGAAGAGAACACTGTCATAATAGGAGAGAGTATGTCGAGATCCATTCGAGGCAATCAAGTGTTATACCTGCCTATAACGATGATCAGGTCAATGGTTTTTCGGTATATTCATAGGGACCATGGTAATTACTATTATGTGATTATCAGTTAGTGTCACCGGTATCATAGTAATTATTATTCAAATTGTCCCATCATCGTGCCCGGTGTCAATATTCGGATTGGCCGTAAGCTTGGTTGAAGGAATCAGAAAGCTCTTTATCCGCTGGTGCCGTCCACGGGTGAATTATCTAGGAGCCTGACCCATGGGCTTTGAGATGTCAGGCTCGGGGTGGGCAGCTGCCCGCTACATTGATCCGTGTTGAAACTGAGTTAGGGGCCTGCGTGACACTTTTCGTGTTGATGCTATCTAGGGTACTCAGTCCATTTGCTGGCCCATCTGAAATATGCATATGCTTATGATCTCGTCGGTTGGATGGGTCGACAAACTGCGGGCGGTTCCTGGATGTAAACCCTGGTCTGTGTAGGGCGATCTAGGTCGCTACAGCCACCAGGGAAGTTCCGGTGTCGGAAAACGTTGCTCCTCGGATTGGTAGCTTGATGTGACTTCTTTAATCCTTCGTCTTGATATCAATGGCTAATCAAATATTATGCCCCAAGCAAATGCTTGCAAGCTGACCACCCGGGTCCTTTTCCTATATCGATTTACCAGTCACAACCTCCAAGGCGTTGCCCAAGATGTAGCCCGCCATACCACCTAATCGACATCTGGACCAGACATACAGGTGACTGTACATATGCTAGCCGCAGGGCTTGTACGGTTTGCGACGAAGGGCATACGAGATAGTATAATGATTAGTTAGAAGCTATAGTCTGCAGTTCAAGATATCATTAGGCAGCATCATTGGCGTTTGTTTGGAACGGGGATCTTTCTCCCTTGCTAGATAAATTTTGTGAAGACCGTTATATTGTAATGCTGAAGAATATCGTCGAGAACCCTCCATTCGAATGAATCGACTGCCAGGACGGGTTAGCATCAGCCAAATTCTTCAAGAGTATCGTCCGATGATCAGCACCGGCTCCGTGTGCTGCCGGATCGATAGCTCCGAGCTAGTGTCACCCCAGCTACTGCGCAGTTGTCTTGTTACTGCTAACAATTCACCCTTGTATAAGGTCTGGAGACTGGGCTCAATCGCTTCATCTGCTCTTGCTGTGAGGCGAGGGCTGGAAGCAGACTTTCACGTTATTGCCCAGGTGTGGCCGTATTATTGTGCTTGCTAGCCCCGGCACTCAACACCTGCATGTAAGGCGGTGTAAGTGAAGTACTGCTAATATGTCACGCTCGCTCCTACCTACACGAACGATGCGCCTGCGCCTACCCGGCAGTGCCCGGTTGTTTGACAGTGTGAGCTTATACACATAGGAAGGGCTACTTGAATGCCGTTCTGCCATCCCAAGTCTTCGGGTCGTAATCAATAGGCTGGGGAGCCCTGACTTTATTTGGTTAAGTCCAAAGGTGACGTTAGCCAGTAACACTTGCTGTACATAGTAGCGACTTGGAAGCCGGCATTGAGATGCGGGCCGCAATTGTCATTCCCTATCAGGGGTATGGGCAACCTCGATGACGTCAACGATACACATACACCAGGCAGGATGCACGTACATAGTATCCACAGGTCCGATGTACCTATGTATTCAAGGGCCTCAGTCACACTGTGACGGATATACGGAATTATCATAGATCGTGTTCTACAGGGAGGGTTCAGTCAGTATAGTTCGATGGTTCGACAGAAGTAGGGCGAAGATTGCGCGGGCAGCAATTCATAGTAAGGAAACCCTGCCTCTCTGCGAGGTTTGTGTCACCCAGATGTCAAATGCCAGGTTGGTTTGAGGGGAGGGGCAAATGCAATTTTTCAACATTCCCATCCTCTCAACGTACCTTCCCAGTCCCGCTCTTCCAACTTGGTAAAGATCGTCGATCGCCATCTCGCTCCTCATTCGGCACGCAGTAAGCTGTACACAGAGTACCGGTAGGACACCATCGCTTCCGCGTCTCCATCTAACGACCCCACACACAACTCCATATACTCGTCAGAAGATTGGGAGAATAGAGTGGATTGAAGAAGGCTGATGGGGTTTGAGCTACGACCAGAAAGGGGTCCCAAAATGGAGCGGGTTTGGAGGGCTGGAGCCCTTTCCACTATATAGAGTAAAGAGGTGGAAGGGCTGGGCCGTTCAGGCTTTCGGTCACTACCTAACAGGATCTTTACAGGTGGTAGTGGGGGGCGTTAAACCTTGACACTCCAGACCAGATGTCTGAAGTACCTATGTATGTAATTCGGCCGGTCTGTAGTCCACCTCGCGCCTTGTGCACACCTGGGCAGAAGACAGGGAAATGCCTGTGTCTTGCTCGAGGTATGGCGGTACCTACCTACCTAGGTACCTAGGTACCTACCTAGGTAGTCGGGCTTCTGGGTAGACACCTACGCAGCCGCAGTGGCGTTCCGTACTCACACCCCCAAAGGTCCAGATGTCATACGCAATGCTCCACACAAAACCCCATCCGGGATAACTCAGCTACCCCCAGAGCCACACTTTTTGCCTCTCAGCCCTGGACCTACCTCTGCAGCTTTCTGCGGCCTAATTCGATCTGCTTTCCATCCTTTCCACTTACGTGTGAGCTGTGCCTTTTGATCATAACTCGTCGACTCGTGAGGCAGAGATGGACGACTGCAGCACATAGGACGACGCAATCACGCTGGACTCGGTTCTCCGTCCAAAACTACTCAAACGAGCAGGCTTCTGGCTGTCGTCCATACTATTTTCCCCCACTTCCTTCTCCTTCTTACCTGTACCTGCTACCTTCGGCTTCAAGGCATTTTCCCAAATTCCGATCAGTTTCGGCATCCTCACCAGCAATATCTATGCGACACCCGCTTTTCCGGGCCCTCATTCAAGGACGGATGTGACGTTGCACATATTAGGAGCTGCAAGACGTTCCTTAATGTCGACGAGGGGATTCGCATATTAGTTTTTGGTCCTACGCCAGACTAGCCTTCGATTTCGTATCCTCATAAAGTTCGTCATAGAGAACCATTCCAGCACACTCCAACGAGTCACGACATTGCAACACGCCTGTTGGCCGCCTCGCTGCACAGAGCGCAACTCTCCACGCTGCGCTTCACTGCTCTGTATTTGAGACCGTGGGGTAACCTAGAAGAGAAGCCCAAGCGAAGAAGGTATGGATCCGGGCCAAGACGCGACGTCGGGCCCAACTCAGGCTTCACAAACTGTCCAAGAGCGCGATCTTACCCCTGACTCTGAACTACAAGAATCAGATTCCCGCGTGCGCAGCCCTACCCCTGTGCACCTTACATCTGGCATCCGTGACAGTCTCGATACGACTATCCCTCTTGGCAACAGCCCTTCGCAGCCTGTCGAGACTCCCAGCGTTCGATCGTCATGGACTGCTGCATCCAAGCGCCAGCTCGGCCACGGAAGCCGAGCAGACTCGGGCGACCGAGTGTTCCCTATTCGGTCTGTCATCAGTGTTGACCCTCCAAAAAGAGACTCTGGCGATCAAGAGTACTTCTCGAGAACGACAGTAGATCATTACGGTACGACCGGGCCTGCACTTTCTCGCAATAATACCCAGACTCCACGGGGGCGCGCTAGTAGTATTACCAGCGACTCGTTGCTTTCTGTGGGATCATCAGTACTCTCCCCAGGCCCAAGGGACATCAAACAGGGCACCAGGGAACATGTCGCAGGGCCCAGGTCAAGTGTGCAGGCTGACGCCGAGCGTCATGCGTCTCGTCCAATTTCCATATTCATCAACGAAGATTCCGATGATGCAGATTCTCAAGCAACCGGCGCTACGCGCTCCAGTAAACCCTCAGGCTCGGCTGGACGAGGGACACACAGTCCCTTGCCCGATAAAACATTCGACGGTCTTATGACAACCCGGTTCAAACATGTCGAAACTGTTGAAGGGCACCTGGTAATCACGGGGAGAAACGGAACCTTGCAACGTTGCGAAGACGAGCCAATACATACCCCGGGTGCGGTTCAGGCGTTCGGCCTTCTGCTAGCCATACGAGAGGAACTCGATGGCCGAATCACTGTGAGGTATGCCAGCGAGAATTCTAGGCGGATCATTGGATACTCGCCTCTTGAGCTTTTCCGTTTGCACAATTTCACCGACATCCTGACGGATGAGCAGGCGGACAACCTCCTGGATCATATTGACTTCATTCGCGACGAGGACGCTGATCCTGCAATCAATGGTCCGGAAGTATTCAGCATGTCCGTGCGACAACCGAAGAAACGGTCCCGCAAGCTGTGGTGTGCTATTCATATTCACCCAGCTCATCCAGATCTAGTCATCTGTGAATTTGAGCTTGACGATGATCCCGACTTCCCACTGCGCCCAGAGGATGAGCGCATACCAGAGTTCCCGGGGGACACGTTACACTCAAACCCGACAATGGAGGAACTCGCAGAGAGCACCGAGATGACGAGCAAGCCGCTGAGGGTGCTGCGGAGTGCCCGCAAAAGCAAGGGAGAAGCTGGCGCTATGCAAGTCTTCGACATAATGTCGCAGGTGCAGGAACAGCTAGCCTCCGCACCCAATTTGGAACGGTTTTTGAAGATCCTCGTAGGAATAATCAAGGAGTTGACGGGCTTCCATCGAGTCATGGTCTATCAGGTACGTTGACCATTGCATTCTCCCAAAAGGTAGTTAGACTAATGCGCGATCCAGTTTGACGCGTCTTTCAATGGCAAGGTGGTTACCGAGCTGGTAGACCCGACCCATACGAGGGATTTATACAAGGGCCTTCATTTCCCGGCTACCGACATCCCCAGACAGGCGCGGGACCTTTACAAGATTAACAAGGTGCGACTCCTTTATGATCGCGACCAGGAGACGGCGAGACTAGTATGCCGCTCAAAAGAGGATCTCGAAGTGCCCCTAGACATGACACATGCATACCTCCGAGCCATGTCGCCAATTCACATAAAATACCTTGGCAACATGGCGGTCCGTTCGTCCATGTCGATTTCGATCAACGCTTTCAATGAGCTTTGGGGACTGATCGCGTGTCACTCATACGGAGATAAGGGCATGCGCGTGTCATTTCCCATTAGGAAAATGTGCAGACTGGTTGGCGACACGGTTTCGAGGAATATCGAACGACTATCCTATGCCTCGAGACTACAGGCTCGCAAGCTCATCAACACCGTACCGACAGACAAAAACCCAACGGGTTACATAATCGCTTCGTCCGATGACCTTCTCAAGTTGTTCAATGCGGACTTCGGTATGCTATCCATCAAAGGAGAGACGAAGATAATGGGAAAATTCGAACACTCGCAGGAGGCACTCGCAATGCTCGAGTACCTGAGACTTCGGAAGTTCACATCCGTGATAACATCGCAGGATGTCAAGGAAGACTTCCCAGACTTACGTTATGCCCCCGGATTTCACTCCATTGCAGGATTCCTATACGTGCCTCTCAGCGTTGGGGGCCTTGACTTTATTGTTTTCTTCAGAAAGGGCCAGGTCCGGGAGGTGAAATGGGCTGGTAATCCGTATGAAAAGATCATTCAGGAAGGGACCCAGAACTACCTCGAGCCTCGGAAGTCATTCCAAGTTTGGCACGAGACTATACTCGGCAAATGTCGTGAGTGGACCGAGGAGCAAATTGAGACGGCGGCAGTTCTTTGTCTCGTCTACGGGAAATTCATAGAGGTGTGGCGTCAGAAGGAGGCGGCGCTCCAGAACAGCCGATTGACGAGGCTGTTGTTGGCCAATTCAGCTCATGAAGTCCGAACTCCGCTCAATGCCATCATCAATTACCTGGAGATAGCACTGGAGGGCAGCCTAGACCAGGAGACCAGAGATAACCTCTCCAAGTCGCACTCAGCTTCCAAGTCGCTCATCTACGTCGTAAGTACAATCATCATAAGATCAATCCTACACCAATCTCTCATATCCCGAGTTGCAAGCAACCAAGGTGCCAAGAGCACCGATGTTAACTTAGCGAATATGACCTCGCGATCTACCCACCTACATGGTCCAAACTGACTTATGTGCAGATTAACGATCTTTTGGACCTTACAAAGGCCGAAGAGGGAAACGATCTTGTGAAGGATGAAGTGTTTGACTTGCCTGCATGTATCACAGAGGCAACAGAACCTTTCAGGAACGATGCAAAGAGAAAGGGCATTAGCTACGAGGTCATTGAGCATCCAGGATTGCCGAAGTACGTCTACGGTGACCAAAGAAAGGTTCGCCAGGCTGTCGCCAATGTCACAGCCAACGCAGTGCAGCACACAACGGAAGGATCTGTCAGGGTTGAGCTGTACTCTGCAGAGGTCCAGGGCGATAAGGTGCGGGTGGAGATAGTCGTCCAGGACACAGGGAGCGGCATGAAGTCGGATCAACTGGACGCATTGTTCCGTGATCTGGAACAAGTCTCCATCGACATGGACGAGAGTCAGCTGGAGGAAGACGAGCAGAAGGCAAAGGATCAAGCCCGTACACTTGGCCTCGGCCTCGCCATGGTAGCAAGGATGGTCCGGAACATGGATGGACAGCTGCGCCTCAAGTCAGAGGACGGGAAGGGCTCTCGATTTGTTATACAACTACCATTCGGATTGCCGCCCAACGATTCACCCGGGGCGACTGAAGTCGTGGGACTTGAGCCAACCACCACCGCGTCGACGACGGCTGCTTCCGTCTCAACAGCGCTTCCGCCTGCGGACGATGCCGAGGTGATGCTCGTCGATCGCAACTATACCAACAGCGCCCACAGAGAATCAACGTTCCTCAAAAGCAATGCCGAGGACGACATCAGCATCGGCACTCATGCTAGTGTGACAAGTCGTACAAGTGTTAGGAGCTCCAGGAGTGATGCAGAGAGGCTCATCGATGCCATACAAACTCCTTTGGCCATAGGAGAACCGGAAGCGGAACTGACGAGCTTACAGCGTCAAAGTTCGGCAGATGCTTACTATGATGCCAATCCGCGGAGTACCGTGTCACGCTCTCTGAGTCCCCAACGTCCCTCTGGCAGACCCAGCAGAATGGGCAGGTCTTTGTCGTCCCCCAAGAAAAGTCACAACCATGACGGCGACCTTGCTGTCCCTGGTGCACCAGTTGGATTGGAGTACATCACCGACTCCAAAACGCCAATCCGGCCTGTCAAGGTCCCGGATGAGTACCACGACCTGCCTGAGAGGCCTGCGCAACCCAGCGAGACGTCCGGGGTGTTGTTCGAGATCGTAGATGATCCGAAGCCGGGTATTTCGAGGGTCGACACTGCTGCTACGACAGACGAAGGCAATGTCGACAAGGCAGGACAGTCTCCCTCGGCCAAACTGCAAGTGCTCATAGCCGAGGACGACCCGATCAACATGAAAGTCCTGCGGAAGCGACTAGAGAAGGCAGGACATACCGTACTTCACACTGTGAATGGCGAAGACTGCGCAGCAGTATACCGGGAGGGTCCAGAGAAATTCGACGTCGTGCTCATGGACATGCAGGTTCGTCATCCATAATCTCTCTTCTGCCCCAGTATTTCCCTTTCTCACCTCTATTCTGGACACGTGCTGCGAGAAGTGGGAAGCGCTCCCTCCATCCATCACTGTCTCGTCTGTCCCGTCCTTCATCCTGCGCCATGGCATATCCTCAGGGGGCTAACGTAAAACAACGTAGATGCCAATTGTTGATGGTTTGACCAGCACGAAGATGATACGTGAGTTCGAGCGATCGGAGCAGCACCACAAGCTCTCCGCGGTTGCGTCAAGTCATGGCAGAATCCCCATCTTCGCCGTGTCAGCCTCGCTTGTAGAACGCGAGAAAGACACGTACATCAAGGCAGGGTTCGACGGCTGGGTGCTGAAGCCCATAGATTTCAAGAGGCTGGAGACTCTTCTCCTTGGCATCAGTGACGACAAAGTGAGGAACGAGGCGATTTATGTGACTAGCCACTGGGAGCGAGGTGGTTGGTTCAGAAAGAGACTGGAGCTGCCTCCGGGTGCAAAGGCCGAAGGTTCGGCGCCTCTGTGAGATGTGAAACCTCTGTGAGCGTGAAGCTGAAAGTCGACATGGCTAGTGCTGTCAAGGACAGCATACTTTCTTCTACAGCGATGACTAGATCGGGGCCTCCACATACCTGCCATGCGTCACACATTCCACGCCTTATTCGATTGCATCGTGATACTTGATCTATTCTCTTGGCGTTCTGGTTTGGGTCATTATGGGCCTGGAAAATACACGATACCCGGCATTTGGAGGAGCTGCATTGGGTTTGCGACCTGCGGTATACACGGCTGGTGCTTCACGCATATATACATATAAACGGCAATGGAAGTCACTGGCATCGGCGTTTTCTTGGGTTTTCTTCCCCTTCCGGTCAAGAGCGTTACTCGATACGACACTTGATTGTCAAAGGTAAGCTGTCTACAAAACAAAATCTTGCGGAGGAATGGAAGGGCGTATAATGGACGGGACAGTATACGCAAGGTGCCGCAAGTCAACTTGCGGGCTACGGCATTCCTCAACAGCATCTGCGGATAACCGCCGTGTCATCCAGGCCAAGACCTCGGAGGCCACGAAAAGTCGAGGAAGAAGCACGGTGCCACAATATAGAGCAAGCTTGTAGAAGCGTGGACGCTGCGAGTCGAGGGAGGCGAGGTGCATGCCGCTGTGAAGAAGTGCACGTGCGTGAGGGAGGAGGGGAGACTATGAAAAGATAGTGAACAGACCAGAAGAATCCACATCACAGTACATAAGCTATCTCGTGGTCGAGGAGACCAACGGC
>LKEB01000019.1:129865-242118 GCA_003795295.1 Cytospora leucostoma | reverse complement strand
CCGTCCACGCCGTGATCTGCTCCCATACAACACACGCAGGTAGACACCGATGAAGCGGCGATATTCCGGGATATCGGCAACCTCGCTGTCCCTCTCTTAGCCCTCCCGCCGCCCAAATTGGCCCAAGGAACACGGACCAACAGAGTGCTGCCGATCGCTAATTTACAGTTGCCCCACCAAAAGCCAGCAGCGTTTGTGCCAACGCAACATCACGATTTCCATGTTTTGTCCGGGGGAGGAGGGCTCGGAAGATGTCCTTGAGGCACTGGGGGCTGGAATGGCCACCTCTGATCGGTCCGGCTCCGGAGGCAAGAGGGGGGGGGGTCCCTTCTGCCCACGCGGGCAAGGTAGCGGGCCGGGCTCCTTCATCAGCGGAGAGATAGACAGAGAGGGTGTGTGATCGTTGTTGGTGTTGGGCTGAGTCGCGATTGGCGTTAGGGCTGCAGTGCAAAAAAACACAGAAAATGCTACCTGATGGCGTCATTCGGACCCAGCACAATGGGGTCAAGGAGCCCAGAATTGGGGGGCGAGGGGTGTGGGGTGGGGGATGGATGTTGATGGGGAGACGAAACGGTGACCACTTCCCAGATGGGCGGTCTGGTTGCTCGGCTGTTACGTAAGGGTATGTTGTTGCGTATGTAACACCCTGTAAATAACCACCTGGGCACCCTACAGTAGGTACCTAGGTACCTAGGTACTGGGTAATTTAGGTGGTCAACTCCCTGACGGTTTGGTCCGGGGTGTTTCATTCGCTGCCGTTGACGATGATGATGTCCGCACAGACACAGAGACAGGAGACTGCATTTCCGGAGGCTGTCTGGCTGTATGGTAGGTACTACTAATGACCTACACTACATATTCATCAGTGGGGAGTTTATTCCCGTCCTGGTCCTTGCTTCCCGCGTGCCTCGCGCGCTCTGTTCTGGAGAGCGGCTGGAGCGAGCGTAAAGCCGAATGCACGAGGCGGGGGTGGAATCGTCGGCAATTGACAGGCCTTGACAGGCCCTGACAGGCCCTGACAGGTAGGCATGTGAACCTGCGATCGTCAATCGTCAGCGACAGATCTCAGACAGGCAACCCTGAAGGCCAATTCAGACGTGTGCTATGGTAGTACCATGAGGTTTCCTCGTGGGATGATGGTTGTAGATCGGACGTTGTGACTAGCTACATCCCGGGTAGTCGAAAGATGGATAGAAACCTAATTTAGCATGTGACGTCGTTCCTCGTTCCTCAACCTTGCTTTCCAAGGTTGTTCCCGCTACCTGCGGGACTCTCTGATATGCAGTGTATCCAAGGTTACCAGAAACCTTCCCTGGAAGCTTATGCAGGTACCGGTAGGCCTGCATGGAAGCCTGCATGATCAGGCAGACAGGTCCGTCATGTCTCAACTCTCAATCTTCATCAACCACCTTCAGGAGGAACAAAACACCATGTGATTTGAATTTTACTGTATTTCGTTGTCTGCCGTATTCAAAACGACAGAATATATCCAAGACTGTTTGCAGAGTCGCAACTCGTCTCTATGTGTGCAATGTGAACGTATCTTCATCATGTCGCGGGTCATGTCGAATCAACATCGCCCGCGCCCTCTGCCTATCCCATCCTCCCACCTCGCCATGCAAAACGCGTTTTGCAGAAGCTACAGCATAGCATCCCCTCCTCTTTCCCTGCGTCGTAGCTCGCTGCACGATAGCGAGTGAGTGCAGTGTCTCCACAATGGTGATAGGTGTATGACTTGAAGGATACAAACACATGTGTTTTCGGTCATGGTTTGCGACAGCTTCGATGCGATTTCGACGGTGGCGGTGAGGAAGGCCTCCGCGAAAATTCGATCATGACCGCGTATTGGACCCTAAATCCGCCCGTGGGGTATTGCCCATTTCCACCTTGAGCACCGCCCTTCGATGCCAACCAAATCCCAAAACGCCCATCAGATCTTAGACCTGAAATTCCCACAAAGAAGCAGCTCTCATGAGAGCCGTCGTAGTCATAAGCTGCCGGAGCTAGCGAGACTTCATCATGTCGCGTCATTGCACATCCCAAAAGTTCGGCCCATTTGCGTCTGGGACATCATTGACAGCAGTGAGCCCGCTGTAGTCGACATCGCCCATCCAGAAGATTGGATCATTTTCGAATCCGGCGACGCCCGAGGAGGCAACGGCAGCAGCCATGCCGGTTTCCTCGCCGATGAGGGTGGCCGCAGACGCGGCGAACTTGCTCCCATCCTCCTTGCCAACCTTGGCGAAATCGAAGCCGGTGCCGCTCATCTCGATCGCGCCCATCAGGCCATCCTGGGAAGGGTCGAGGCTAAACCCGGTGCTCGAGGTGTTGGTGCGACTAAAGGTGCCGATAGGGTCGAAATCATCACCAGCAGGAGGGATGAAGTCCTCGACTTCGGAGACTTCGCCCGAAGTCAAAGTAGGAGGCTGGTCGAAGCCGGCGAAGCTCGGGGCCTGGCTGTAGCTCGAAGGCGCAAAGCTGCCCAGATCTTTGTTCGCAAAGTCGAGGCCGTAGTGGCTCCAGTCGACAGATGGCTGGTTCAGGCCAGCACTGAAAATGGGCTGATCGTGGTCCTCGAGGCTTCCTCCGAACAGATCGAAACTGTCGGAGATGAAAGGAGCGGAGCCCCACGCACTGACACTGGAGAGGTCTAGACGAGGCAGATGACCGGTCGACATAGGAAGCGAAGATGACCCAGTCATGAGAGGCGAGGCTGACTCTGACCGTGTGGCACGCTGGTCTTGGGCTTGCGGCGCGCTAGCAGTGCTGCTCGCTGACGAGCCGTTGCCAAGATCTTCCATGGAGATATTGCTAGCGCTGCCGGTGCTCTGTGTCGAGTGCCCACGGGTGAGCTGGTATGGACCGGACTTTTGGGACGCCTTGGTGTGCTTGTAGGTGGGCTTATGGTGGCCATTCTCGTCGAAGGTCAGCATGCCATCTGAGTTTTGAGTGCTGGCCCTGGATCGTCGGTTGCGCGCCGTCCTTGAGACCTTCGCATTCGAGCTCGAGCTCGCGCTCGCGCTCGTCTCATTGTCCGAATCGGATTCGGGGACTGTGTCAAGCTGAGTCAAGTCCTTCTTGAGAGAACAGGTGCAGCGTCCACCATGATTGCAGCAGCAGCTCTCCCTGTGACCCTCGACGGTGGCCTGGAGATGTATGCACTTGCTGGTCTTCTCGCCGCAATCGCATTTCACGTGGGCGGACTTGGATCGGCGCATTGAGCGGCAGTGCTGACATTGAGACACGGGACGGCCCTTCTTGTTGATGTGCTGCAAAGGGCGTTCTAGAAATCAACAGTGTTAGTAGGAGCAGGAAACCATGGCGATCCTTGAAGCCGCGAGGTCGGCGACCGCAGTTGAATGCTTCCTCGCCTACGAGGCAGGGTCTGGGACAAGTGTTGCTTACCTGCATGCTGGCAATTGCTGACCCTGTGGCCGCGAACACAGGATTCACAAGCCCACTTTTCGCCGTCTATTATCATCTTGGCGGAGTGTATTTTATGTGAGAGGTATGACAAGTTGTTGGGTTTCGTATGGCGCAACGAGACGTGGTATCGTCGCAGGCGCGGGATGCTATGCAAGCTTATCCGGTGAGTCGCGAGTCGCAAATCGCGATGATGTCGATTGGGTGGAGCTCGGGTATGACGCCTGCAGCTTTCCACACAGACAGGCAGCTGATGATGTCGGAGGACGGGTGAGTCGATGTCGAGTTCCAGAAGGTCGGGAACAAAAAAAAAGAAAGTGATCAAAACAGGGGGTGGTATCGAGTCTAAAGAAATGATCGACTGGGTATCTGACAAGCAAGCTCTTTTCGTGAACTGGTTCCGAAACTCCCAATGTATGCGAACGCCGAAGATAGAAAGACAATAGGATTGAGTGGGGAGTGTTTCTTTTTCGTCGTCTCCTTTTGATGTGTTTGACTTGCCAAGTGCAGTCAGTGGAGGTTGATTGATGTGATGTTGTGAGAAGGGTTGTCGTACAGATGAACCGGAGAGTTGAGGTGTGTAGGTCACGAGCGTGGACTAATAGGAAGCATCGGACTGGATGGGCGTGGGATGGTGATCGAAGATGTAGGGTTTGGTTGATGCGGTGGATTCTTGGGTCGCGTTGCGCGCCTGTAGAAAGCCACAAAAAGCCAAGATACTGGGTCCCCGAGGTCCAATCCTTGTGATAATAGGATATGGATGAATATGGATGGATGTCCGCTCTTCGGCCAAAAGGGTACTGTGGATGCGGATACCCTGACCAGGTACCGAGAACAAGGTTTCAAGGCCAAGGTTGTGCCAAAGTACCCCGTACCTGTACCTGGGATCTAGTATCTGGAGTCTGTACCACGAAACCACTTGTGCTGCAAGTGCTGCAAGTGCGAGCCAAGTCCGGCTGTGGGGATGACCGGCCTTTCAATAAAGAACCTAAAAGGTCCTATTCGCGGCTCAACGTGTTTTAGCCGAGAAGCGCGAAGCTGCTTGCTGCAAGTTGCTGGATGGATGATGCCAGATGACTCGTGGTTTTTGGCGTCCGGGAGAGCTGGAGGTGGCGTGGAAGCTTCTCTCTTATGGAAGAACTTGTTTGGCGGGCGGCACGGAGAGACAAGCTTGTTGCGGGCTGGAAGTCCGGGTCTGCAGGTCCGTTTTATTGCTGATGTGCGATGTGCGGATTACGTGCTGCGGTTATAGATGAGAAACCAGCAACGTTGCAGCACCACAGGCCGATGGCAATTGAGATTGAGATTTATAACAATGGATAAGTGTCGAGTCGAGTCGAGTCAAGTTAAGTCGAGTCGAGTCGAGTCAAGTCAAGTCGAGTCGAGTCGAGGTTGTGTCGAGAGACTCAGGTTGTTTGTTGTTGATGGGGAAGGAATGCAGGGTCCTCCGACTTTCAGATGTTCATTCGCACTCAACGTCCACCGACAAGGGGATATGGATATGTAGATGAATAAAATATAAAGCCGATGACACTGGTGGACGAGGCAAACGTGTAAAAAGACAAGAACCAAAAGAAGGCGCGAGACAGAAGAGGCGACGTCGAGGGAGAGGAAGGTCCGTTTTATTGTTGACCGTGCGGCAGGCGTGGGAGTGGCCCAGGTGTGCAGGTGTGGTGGGAAGCCGGGGGAGTTTGGGAGTTGGTTGCAAGTACGTAGGGTGGGACTGCGGGATTGATGAGAGACTGCCAGACTGCTTGCTGCACTACACCTGGGCAGTACCACAGTACCACCTGGGCACTCACGACCACCCTGGCTGGGCCTGCACTCGCGCTGCAGCATTGCGATGCACCTGGGGCACCGCACAGTCCAAGATTTCAACTGGTGCCCCAGGTGCCCAGGTGGGTTGTGGGCTGTGGGCTCCTGGCTGTGTGGGCTGTGGGCGGTGGACATCAAAAAGGCAGCTAAGCTACATAGTACAATCGAGATACCTACCAGTGATACATGGAGGGCCCCATAGATCAATGCGGCGCAGGGCCAAGTATGTTGTACCTTGGTATACTAGTACCTAAAACCCCGGTCCCATCCCCCAAGATCACTTCTCGCAAATGACGGCACACCTTCCTGTCGGTCAAATCTGATCTGCTAGACTGGCGTCTTCATTGGACTTTAGCTTCTAGGCACAATACCAATCAGTCAATCAATCTGTATCTACCTACTTACCTAACGGTAGATACCGTCGCGTCGAATGCCTACCCGGGATACGGTGCGGAAGATGCTCGTTACTTGCACTTGGCATCCCTTGGGAGCCTCCTCGTCCGCAACAGGAGAGTACAGATGTACCGCCCACGATGAGGTCTGTAGGCAGTGGTAGTACCTACCTAGCTAGGTATGTAATCTGGGGGCGTGTCCTCTCGACGCTGGCCTTGAGAGGAGATGAGCTGGGGCTCTAGTCAAGGTCCAGGGTTGTATGTTGAGACTGGGATCAATCGCTTTGCGTCTATCGCCAATTCTCCAGTACGAAATCAGATTACCCACGGATTACCTTACTCGAGTAGTGGTAGGCCAACTGGCGCCGGCTGCAGCGCCCATCACAACTGCATCCGGCTTTAGTAGCAACATCGAAATCGATTGAAATACTGTGTTGTACCTAGTAGAAACTGCTCTTGACCATTCTCGTCTCCCCAAAATCCCAAATGGGCTCGAAAGGGTCGAAGAGATTTTCTGAAAGGGGCGTCTTGTTTCGCGGGCCTTCGCAACGGATCGCTCATCGTCGATGATCAATGTCGCCTGCCTGGACGGTGCTCACCGTCTGGCTCGTTCCTGGCGGTGGTCGGTCTTCTGTATCTCGACCAGCTCCTATAGTACACTACCGTATTTGTACATACTATAGTACTGGCCACCTCTGGCCACCTCTAGGCATGAACGGCTCTATTCGCGACAACGCGACAAACGGATCCTGCCCTCCTGGCGGGGCGCCGGCTCCGCGTCATCAGTGTTAATTTGTCAAAGCCAAGCATTCCGGCTCCACCAGATCGTGGGATCCCGATCCGCTGGGAATCTCACGATGATTTCCGCGGCGGGCGGCAGCTGCTCCTCTTGCTCCTTCTGGTGTGGTCGGCCGCGGCCAGGGCACACCTGGGCACTTCTGCATCGAGTATACAAAACCGTAGGTCATCAGTTTCTGCTAGCCCGGTCTCGCAAGCGGACCCTCCAGATACCAGGTACATAGATTCGTTCTGAAACCAGGTGAGAAACTGCCGACAGTATTTCATCTGACGTTCAATTCAACCTTGGATGATGCCGCGCACCCAGATACCTCGGTACTGTAGTCTTCATCATCGCCAAGCCTCCTAACTGGTCGATCGCGCAATCTTCAACGGGCCCTTGGCTAGAGCCAAGAGGCGCCTACTGCTAGCTCTTGCAATGTTAGCAACTTCCACTAACTATCTACGTACCTATCTCCAGGGCTAGGTGCGTAGACGTTTGCGACTTAAGCCCCTTCAAGTATGCAGGCGGACAGGCCGTGCCGTGTCCGAAACCTTACCGAACCTCCGGTTATAGTATATCGGTTCTGACGTCTGAAAGGTTTGGTATGCACTGGATAAGCGACATGGCAGCGAACCTAGGTAGGCTGCATAGTCTACTTACTACATCCGTATGAGGTAGCAGGGCGATTGGTACATCGAGGGCCGACCGGATCAGTCTGCCGGGGTCCCATGCTCCAATGGCTTGGAGGTGCCCGGGAATAGAGCCCGGTAATGTATCAGCCTTTGGCCTAGATAGCTTGGACGCTGGGGCGGAAAATCTGTTTCGCCTGAACTCTCTCTGAAATTCAGGGCACCGCAGCCACAGTGGCAATTCCGCATTGCACATTCGTACGTGGGCAGGGACGCGAACGTTTTTGTTTCCCCTCCGGCATGTTTAGCAGCGGCTATGGCCGCGCAGCTGGGTTCAACCGTTGAAGATATACATAACTATATATATTTCATTCTTGTGGCGCTCCATGAGAATCCCTAACCTAACGTGAAACAAACGTGATAGGCAGGTCATGCGGCGAGACACCGATAACCGACATGTGTACTCCTTTCTTGGAAATGAAGCATAGCTCTTTGAATTGGGGGTGATATGCTTCGAAGACAACTAGCCCACTCTTTTCAACGGCTCGCTGCCCCAAGCAACAGTTAGGACTCGGGATGGCTGCAGCAGCAATCTTCGGCATCCGACTAGCGGATGCTGGCGTTGTCATCGTGATCCAGTTGTGCGGTCCGAAGGATACATCCTTGGTAGGTCTTAGCTTACAGAGCCGCGTCGGCAGTAGCTCGCAGTAGCAATCAGTATTGTTGTGTAACAGCAAACAATTCAATTCGGATAATGGGTAATGAAATGTCCACTGGCTGTTGATGTTGACATCTGGACTACGGCGGAACCAGCCCGTTAGCTCGCTATCACCACAGTACGTATTTGCCGCCGGGAAGTCAGGCCCCCTGAATCGCAATCCTGGGTCCTGGGCCCCTAGGTCCCTAGGTCCAAGGTTCAATGATGCCTGCAGGCCTGCCAACCCGTACCAGGAATAAAGGGCCGAAAACAATAGTCACGGTACGGAGTACCGCCCTGCTTTCGGCATCGACACAAACTCCACCCGTCAAGCGATGCTCGGCCTACCAGTAGCCCAGTAATGGGGGCTTCTGGGAAAAGCTGGGAAAACCTGGCTCTTTGTGCTGCTGTGCCGTTGGCGAGATGTGATGGCCACCGAAATTTTTGCTTTCCCACAAGTGTGTGTCCACTTGTCTCCAGCCAGAGTTTTGCGGATCGTCGTCTGCCTGATAAAAGCAAATGCCGTGAAAGGTCGGTCGGTGCGGTAGGTACAGTATGATAGGTACCTGTCAGCTCGTGTACCAAGCAGCCAAGGTTTGCAGATCTGTATCTGGACCGACTCCGGGCTCCCGAGGGTCCCATCTCTACCAGGCTGCGGCTGGACTGGACTGGATTGGACTGGGACTTCACTGCCACCGACCTGATATGCCTGACTGCATTGCAGCCGTCCCAGTGCGTTCCTGCCATCATCTCGTCTTGTTGTGCTCCCATCCGGTCGGTCCGCCTTTCGCGTAGGTAGCACCTACCAAGGGTAAGTACCCAGGTACAGTACTCGTAAGATACGATGCCTGGGCACACATGTTGACAACAGAACACCCCCAACACCACCCAACATGAGGCTCAAGACACCTCGGATATGCACCAGCAATTCCAAATGATTTGAAACGTCAAGGATCGTTTTCTCCAGGCTGCATCATCAATTGAAGTCGTTTTGACCCCATTTCCCCAGATTCTCTCCGCAAAAACCCTTGCAGCTGCCCGATTTACCCCAGAGCGCGTCCCGAGATTTCCCGTTCACGGCTCCGAATCCCTGCATTTCAAGATTATACTTGTCCTGTCAGCAAGAAAAGCAAGAAAAGACGACATGCAAGACAATTATGCGAATGTTCCGACGATTTCCAAATGACAGCTAGAAGAAGCCATCAAATGAATGTGCACCTCCGATTTCCTGGCCACTATCTGACGCCCTGGCTCTGAGGGTTGGCCTTCAAGCTTTTCGGTATATCGACGTGACCCCTCCCCCCCCCCCGTCTTGCGATTCCCGAGGTCTTGTCCACATAACGATCATGAGTCTGATGCTTCCGTGTTCTCTCGTCATCACTGACAACCACAAATCAACCCCAGCATTCATATTACGCCTTATAGTTTGTGACGTAAAGCGAGGCTCCAGCCTTTCGTCTCGGTGTTGGCATGTCGTGTACTGTATAACCTGATGCCGGCATCTCCGGCGGGATGGCGGATGGCGGGTCGGCGGCGACATAGGGCGTCGGCCCAACCACGCCCTCGCGGCTGGAAACGGTCTCGCGGTTTCCCTATCTATCGTGGGGCAACCGAAATGACGCCGTCTACAATGTTCGAAGTTGTATTGTTCTCGCCAAGGTATCACCTTCTCTTCTGGGGTAGGCAGACACCTCGACGGGAACGTGCAGCCTAGTCATTGGGAGATTTGAGACTGGGCCGACAATGCCGTCCCTCTGCACCTTGTACTTATTGTATGGATAGGATTGTTTATTCTTGGACATGACCGACGGCTTAGTCAAAAAGCCGTAAGCAGGTGTCCAAACCTCATCGAAATCCTGGATCGGTTATGCCGGGGTCCTGTTCGTGTCGCGAAGTGTCATGCACGTAGCTGCATTCGACGTTCAAGGGGCATGGGGTCACCAGCCTTCCTTCACGGGCCGATCTGCAATCGCAGGTACTCACCATCGAAGGTTTACTTCACAGCGTCAGCAAGGGGGCCGATAGCACGGAATGATCCTCGTTGTCGGCCACCAGAGCAGACGCACAGCCAAAAGGCTCGGACTCCTTGTTTATGAGTCGAGCCTCACATCAGCAATCTCTACGAGATGATGATCCTTCACGCCTGTCCTTGCGCCGTCGCCATCACATCATATTTGACTTTGGCCTTGGATGAGTGAGTTCGTCCTTCCGGTGCAAGCGAGTCACACCAGGCTTGACCGCTACAGCTGTGACGCATAGCTCCACGGGCCGAGTAAGTTGCGCTGAACCTTGATGGCCCTATGTTGCAACAAGGCCACGGCCAATGTAAATAGGCACAGCAGGAAGTCACTGCACGGTGCTGATGCAAGGCTCAAACCACTCAAGCGGGCACACCAGAGGGATCCGAGAAGCTTCCGGTGGCTAAATCATTGCCCCAAGAGGAGACATGCAGTGCCAGGGCTTGCAAGGCTGACGGACCGATTGACGTTCGGCGACCTTATTGCAAGATCGCCACCTCGAGTCCCTGGGACTGTGGTACCTAGATCGGGGTACATGCAGCCCTGGAAGCATTTTCCTCGAGAATCCGATGGTGCACAGAGTGACAGGGCGCATTGCATCCTGAAGCCCCGGCAGGCGGCTTGATCCAGGCCCGTGGGAAATTGCCGGGAACATGGGATTGGGGCGCTTGAAGGAAGCCCTGCTGCCGCCGTCTTCTTCGTTGGACTGAACATTGCAGCACTCGAGCCGATCCCAACCGATCTCCAACTCGTGTTTGTTCTCTGACCTTGCAACTCGGGATTCCAGCCGATCTTCTAGAAGACTGCAATGTGCCGTGCGCCGCAACCTGCCCATGCAGATGACGCCGTCTTACCTACCTCCTGAGAGTTTCCTGGATTTTCCGCGACCACCAAGGAGGCCAGCAGAGTTCTCCAATGACAGCTGGCAATATCATGCAGGCGAAGATTCGGCATACCTCCTCTCTCCGGCTGATTTCCGGTCGACGTCACCTTATGATCCATCATCCCGGTGGGAAGCTGACAGCCGCAAGCTCCTGCATACAACGTTCCACGGGAACCTTGACTTGCCGTGCAGCTCTGCAGCTGTGCAGCTGGTGTTGTACACGGTTTCGCACATCGCGGCATCCGGATGCATATGTATCTTGCCTGTGTCGGTCATCAGCCCGCCGATCATTTTGCTGTGCGAACCACGTCTATCCGGGATTATCGAGATGCAGGGACGTTAAGGTGTGGCAGAGCCGATCCCCTCGGCTATCGCGCATCGCCAGGGTATTGCTTTTCACAAGGTGTCATGTCCTTTTCCTGGCTGAAGAAGCGAGCAGCGGGAATACCCTGGAACATCGACGACACACACTTTCGGAGAAACCAATCAGCTGGGACAACAGAGATGACAGGGTCGACAGGGTCGACAGGGTCGACAGGGTCGACAGGAAGCTTGGACCACATTTCTCGGAGCTCGCACGTAGTTTATCCAGGCCGCCCCCACTCTGGCTTGGCCGGCAGCCACTCATTACCTGCAGCATCACTGCAGGTTGAAAATTTCTTGCGACGCCTCGTCTTCGAAATACATCTTCACACCAACCAAAACAAACATCGAACACACCCAAAATCCTTTCATCTTCCATCATTCTTTCAAGTCCTCACTCGTCGCCGCTGGTGTCTCTAGTACCCAGCTTGAACATGTATGCCCGCACGAGGAGACTGGTGTTCCCAATTTATTTATTGGTCTGATACTTCCTCTGCCGATTGGAGCTGTCAGATCCAGTCCCGATCCAAAACAAGCTCCTGCGAAGCCGCGCAGCTGCTGCCGTCATGCAGTAGTTCGCCGAACACAGACTGCGACATGGGACCGGCTCAGCCCGGACTACGGCCAGCTCCGTCACTGCATTTGGGTGGTCCGTCATCAGGATGATCTGGCCCTTGTCATCTCATATACTACGGTGAGAAGCTGCAAGCTTCAGACCTTGCTTCTTTACGCCGCGAGGATATATACTATGCGCCATTGGAGCTACCACGATGCTCCGTGGGCTGCACTGGGTGGTGCTGGATTGCCACAGACATCTGGGTCAATGTGATTATTGATCGGCTGACGTAAGTTGAAGGATTAGGCCTTCGGGTTCATCTTGTCTATGCCCACCTGTTGGCTAGTTGAGCAATCAAAGGATTATGGGGTGTCATTGTCATCCTCCCTGGCTACAAGTGTCGCCGTCTACCTCTCCAAGCGGTGAGGTAGTCTCCAGTTCCGTCGGGGAGGACGCAAAGCGGCTGCAGCACATGCTACCGATCAGGGGTTGGATCCTCTAAGGCAATACCAGCCAAGGACCATACAGGTAAGGAATGCCAGATATCACGTGTTTACACGTGTATCGACGTCTGCTGTCGTATTTCCCGTAGGCGCAGACGTTTTCGCACTGGCAAAGATTAAGCAAACCCGTTGCTGGGCGCCCGGGTTGAGAGTTCGTCTTGATTCTCTTTGAAACTTTGGGAATCAGCTGAGGTTACATACGTTCGCATGCTTCGTTGCTCTGATAGCACGATGCTTATGGCTAGGCTTTAGTTTAGTACAGTACAGTACCTGTCTGGTGTCGGTCACACATTGAAGCGAGCCTCGATCGAGGCCCGGCTTTCAATCAGTGGTTGCCGCTGGCTTCGCTATGAGGTGGACGCCCTTAGCGACGCCCTGACAGGGACTGTATCTTGGTTTCATCAAATATACATCATCAAAGACATTCACTGTATCCATGCGTGTTTGACATGATATCCCATCGAGAACGACGCCTTCCTTTACAGTCTGCCCATAGTAGACATGTTCTTGCTGCCATCATAGGCTGCTGAAACCCTGGTTCCATCACAATGTGGACTTGATGCCCACATTAGCGACTTGGCGGTGGATGGTGCCACCATCGAGATCACATGTAATTCTCTGCCAACCGAAGTCCAAAAGCAAGGCTCCTTAACTAGAAGAACGCAGGACATCGCCAAGATGGTGGGTGCATAAAAGTATCTTCGTACCAGGTTGTGGATATCGTTGGATATCGTTTGTCTTCTCTCGTCTTCCTAGACAAGCCTTTGGGACGCTGATACTCCCACGAGTATAGTCATCCACAAAGACCGCTTAGTCGGCCACCACATCACCATGGGCATGTAAAGCCTAAAGCCTAAATCTTCAATCTTCATATTCCACTACTATGATTCAGTCCTAAAATCGGGGAATGTCCAGTAGAATGCGTTATGGTCAACTGTTTCAGTTCAGTATGATCATCGAAGCCATGCGCGCAATTGCAAGGGGATAGCCATGGCGTCTCGAGTATTTAGGTTGAGCTTAAGGAACGCCAAGGGGTGAGACGGTTTTCGTTCAAAACCTCTGACTGTCTTGGAGGACAACCATTGAAATAGGGTCGACATATGACTTGTTTACACCATGTCGATCCGATGTGTGGGCGTTGAAAAGGGGGGGGGGGGTGGCGATTCGATATTCCCTTCTCCCTGCCTTCAGCGATGAGACGCGTACGAGATATAAACACCCTACGCATGGGCACTTGATATCGTCGCCTCCACAAGGCCAGCCAGGTCACGTCCAGATTAGTGTGACACCACCACCCATCTGGTGGCATCTTCGCTTGCACTTCTCCTCCATTTGCGTGGCGGAGTCTCTACCACTTTGGTGGCTGTGTGGTGGCAACATCAATTCCGTTGCTGCTCTGCTTCTCACGGCGTATGCCGTCCTGTCAGGGTAATTTGGTATGGTATGTACGTAGGCGATTGATCGGACTGTACTGGTCTGAACGAATACTCGACCATCCATGGTCGGCCGGGCTGAACCCGATTGAGACTCAACGAGGACATATGCGCCCGTGGCCGTTTCCCCAGACAGAGGAGGTGACTCTCAGGCAGCTCAGAACATATCAGGTCTGTTGATTGACAATTTCCCCGGGTTTCTTTACTGGTTTGTCATTTGTACTTCATATCATGTTGAGGCTGACTAGAAGGTTGTGTGATAGGAATTCGATACTTTCCAATTTGCACCGCACCGTGAATACACTCTGTAATAACGAGGGCGAGAACTTTATGTATCAATGTCTGGTTAGAATCATAGATGGTATAGTTCGAATTGATATTGTTGTCAGGGAGGTAGTAGTGAGTGTATAATAGGTACCTAGGGTAGAGGGGCCCCGGGATGTAGGATCTTTGAAAACCGAAATGGGTAGTAAACCCCCCCAAAAGAGGGCTATGGGACTTGAAATGAGCTCTCATGGATCGAGAGAATCCTAAGCCCCTACATATCAGGGATACTGCACTGACCGAAGCCATATCGTGGAGCAACTGAAGACTGATTCAACGGAATTATGTGGTAGTTGAGAAATGCTAGGACAGTCATTGGCAAAGTGAGACCTCAGCTCATCGGGCAATGGTTCTAACCAATGATTGTGTTCTGGTCTTGAACTATTATGCACGGCATGAGATATGTTGCTCAAAAGCTGAAAATAGGGGCCGGATTAGCTAGGGGGAATAGAATATATATACATCAGGAAACATCTCAGCGGCATACACTATATATTGGTGTTGTACCAAATGTACAGTGATATCCTCCTCTAGATTCCCCAGGGACTTGCAATGCTCTTATCGCATGTGGGCTCCATGTTTCCACAGGCAGATATGCGATCTTGAGATAGGCACCGTCTGCAGTTGCCACGGAGGTGTCCACCTGGGTGTTATCTTTGAGCCATGGCTGATCTCGGATGAGTGGCTTACACACTACTCACCACCTTGAACTTCGAGGCATCAATGTCATAATAACCGGTCATGTTTCTTTCAAGACGCCAAGAGATAAGAGTAATGCCGAGGAGGCTCAGGACGACTGGGCATCATGCGTCGGGGCCATGGCCTGGAGTGGCTACATCGAGCTGATAAGGCATATAAAGGTCCGCCGGACTCGCAAGGTATGGGGAATATGGGTTATCTGGACATCTCGGCCGGGAGAGCCAGTATTTGCGTGTTAAGGAACACTGATTGATAGAAATTGAGTCCATCCTGTCCTTGTATATGGCTCTTCACCACCCCGCAGACTTCTTGTTTCCCCAGTGTTGGTGCTACCCAGTGTGCTTTACTCCGAGACTCTTCCAATTATCTCCTCGAGCAGATGCTACAGCATTATGAGTGAAGCAGTAAGCCATACTCCATACTTGAGTCCAGGCAGACCTAATACACCTTCACGAAGTCCAGCTAACAACCACCAACCACTTGGCAGCCGAGTTACAACGAGTCCATGCCCAATGGCGGCAACCCCCTCGAGGTAGACGTCAACGCCCAGTACGCCGGCTACGAGTTCAACTACACGTATATCATCCTATGTAGCTACATCGTATGGCTCATCATACCCGGGATCGGCCTGCTCTACGGAGGGATCGCCCGTCGTGAATCCGCCCTGGCCCTCCTCTTCCAGTCCTTCATGGTCGGCGCCGTCTCGACGTTCCAGTGGATGTTCTGGGGGTACTCCCTGACCTACAGCCGCACCGCGGGGCCCTTCATCGGAAACCTGGCCAACTTCGGCCTCAGGGGCGTCGCGGCGGCCCCGTCCATCGGCAACCCGGCCATCCCGGAGATAGTCTTCTGCCTCTACCAGCTGCTGTTCTGCGCCTGCACCGTCCAGATCGTCATCGGCGGCGCCTTCGAGCGCGGGCGCATCCTGCCCTCCCTCGTCTTCGCCTTCTGCTGGGCCACGGCCGTCTACTGCCCCATCGCCTGCTGGACGTGGAACCCGAGCGGCTGGCTCTACAACCTGCCGTCCCTCGACTTCGCCGGCGGCGGGCCGGTGCACATCGCGTCGGGCTGGTCCGCCCTGGCCTACGCGCTCGTCCTGGGGAAGAGGAGGACCACCACCACCACCGGGGGCCCCGGGGGCGACGGGGCGCTCCGGCACGACAGGCCGCACAACACGACCCTCGTCTTCCTCGGCACCGTGCTCATCTGGTGCGGCTGGTTCGGCTTCAACGGCGGCTCCGCCATGAACGCCACCGTGCGCGCCATGTACGCCGCGTTCAACACGAACACCGCCGCGTGCGCGGGCGTGCTCGGCTGGGTCCTGGTCGACTACATCCGCAATAAGGGCCGGTTCAGCGTCGTGGGCGCATGCGAGGGCGCCATCGCTGGTCTCGTGGGGATCACGCCCGCGGCGGGCTTCGTCAGTGTCTGGCTGGCTGCCGTGATCGGCTTCCTCACGGCTGTCATCTGTGCCTTGTTGGAGAACGTCAACGACTGGCTGCACATAGACGAGGGCTTGGACGTGTTCAAGCTCCACGGGATTGGTGGCATGTGCGGCTCGTTCTTCACTGGGATCTTCGCCACAGCTTCAGGTAAGTGGTTGATCTTTAGGCCTGGGATGGGCACATTACCAGTCAGTTAGACTCGTCAAGTACTGACAATATGAACGGTGTAGTTGCTGCCCTCGACGGCACTACCGTGGCATCTGGGGGTATCGACGGGAACGGAATCCAGGTTGGCAAGCAATTCGCTGAGATTTGCGCCATCTCAGCCTACTCTTTCCTGGTGTCGTATGCGATGCTCATGATCATGAAGTATATCCCAGGCCTGCACCTCCGTGTCTCGGACGAGGCCGAGGAGCGGGGATTGGACCTGGATATATTCCTTGACGAGCAGATTGGCGACTGGAGCTACCTGGATGGCGTTGAGAAGCTTCGAGGCACCACAATTGTAGGACGTGCTGAACACGACAGCGGCGCATCATCTACAGAGGAAGTGGTGGATGATGCCAAGGGAAACGATAGGAGTGAGATCAAGACAGCTTGTTGAAAGATTTGTGACAGGTGTGTCTTGTACTATGTTGTACTCTAAAAACTAATCTACATATAAGGTATCATAAATATTAAATAACTGCGGCCCCAGTCTTTGAGATTTCCAGCATCCTGATCCGTTTACCACACAATGACGGGCTTGACGACGCTTCCGTCCTTCATAACCTTGACAGCCTCCTCGAAGTGCTCGAAGTTGTAGAAACCGACCAGCTTCTCCAGGGGGAAGTTGCCTGCCCTCCACCATTTGACCATGTCAGGGACGTACTGCTTCGTCCTGCTGTGGCCCTCAACGGCACCGATATACTGCTTGCCGGCCATCATGAAGTCGTAAAGCTCGATCTTCAACTGCGCTCCCGGCATACCGGTGCCGATCTGAATGATCTTGCCCATGGCCCGTGTGTACTCGACCTGGGCAGTGACCAGAGGTGAGTATCCGCTGGTGTCGATAGCGACGGTTACTCCTGTGCCGTCAGCAGCCTCCCTCACGGCTACGACGAGATCCTCCATGGACATGTCTGACGTGTTGAAGACGTGTGTCGCACCGAGCTCCTTGGCCAGGTCCAGACGAGACTGTACCCTGTCGATGCCGATGATGGTCCTGCACTTCTGGTTCTTGGCTGCCATGACAGCGGAAAGACCCACACCGCCCATACCGACGATAGCGACCAGGTCATTGGGACCTGCCTGCGCGACGTTCACGACGGTGCCGCTGCCAGTCTGGATACCACAACCAAGGGGTGCCAGGAGCTTCAGGTCCTCGCGCTCGAGCCCGAGGCCGGCAACGCTCACGACCGAGTTCTCGCTGACGATGGTGTGCTTGGCGAAACTGGATTGGCCGAAGAAGCGGCCGCTGAGAGGCTTGCCATCCTGGCCGATAAATGTGTCGTCGCCCAGGAAGTTCTTCTCGAAGAACTGGGTGCAGTGGGATGGAGGACCGCCCTTGCAGACGTGGCAGTCACCACAGTAGTCGAAGGACAGAAGAACGGGGTCCCCTACTTTGAGCTAGATGGATAGTTAGCAAAAAGGACCCCAATTGCTAGACATCACCGGATTGCAGCAGATCGACTTACCCCGCTCACTGATTTGCCAACCTTCGTCACATAGCCAGAGCCTACATCAGCATTTGTTAGTAAGTGGGGTTCTTCCTTCAGAAGTGGAAACTACTGGGTCCTCTGCGAGGTGCAGCTGAGTATCAATCAAGTAGATACCGGTAGATAACTTACCCTCATGTCCGAGGACTCTTGGGTAGAATACGCCAGGGATACCCTTGTCATCTGCGTTGTCTCCACAGTGCAGATCGGTGGCGCAGAGGCCAGAAGCCACAATCTCGACAACGACCTCGTCGTCGTGAGGCTCTCGGAGCTGCACATCCTCGATCTTCCAACCGCCTTTGGAGAACTGTCCCCGAGAGACAATTGCCTTGGTGTCCGTCATGTTGGCTAGTGTGGAATATGTGTGGGTGTAACGGAATGTTGTTCGGGTGTTTAAAGGTGACCTGTTCAGAGGTGATGATGATGATGATGATGATGATGATGATGATGATAATGATAATGATGATGCTAATTTACGATAGCGCTTGAAGTTGTTATTGTTCAGTGTGAGTTGATCGTCCAAGGATCTAGTATATCGATTGGCAAAGTGACGAGCTCCTCTTATATCAGTAGGGCCTCCTAAGAGCAAGGGGAGTTTTCTGGAAGACGCCGAGAGGCGCGCCGCGTAGAGATCTCTACAACCCATAATAAAATGGTCTGACTCTGGACTGGAGACAGAGTCAAACATGCCATGGGCCGTCGGTGGACTGGTGGATTCTTAAGAGAACAGCCTAAGCCATCTAGTGTAGATCCCTGATGCGGCTATCGGAATAGCGCTACAACCAATTCTGAGCTTAGCAAGGCCGAGAGAACATCCGAACCTGCCGGCCTGGACCTTTTTTCGGTTAATCCTTCGATTGTTCACCACACACATATGCCCTACCTATCTGCCTTATGTACAGTAGATTTGCGATATATTTGCCACATCTGGCTTGTCTCGCATAGCTGGCTGGCTGGCCCCCAACGCGCGCGTATCCTTGCGCTAGGAAGCGTCGCCTGGTGGCACAGGTGGGGGCTTCAGGGGCCCCTGGACGGCGGTCTTCCGAGTTCTCGGGAGCCACCATCGTGAGATAGCCTGATATACTTGGCGGGCCGGTGTCTGATGTCTGGGTGGAAGTCGCCGTTCACTGAACAAACTTTTGCACGTACGACCATAGCTCTCCGACGATAGGACATAACACGCCTTCAATAAAGATAAAATTTAAAAGAGCTCAACTCCCACTCCAGGTATCGTGGTCCATGACGTCGGCTTCGGGCTATCTGAAAAGCTCTGCAAAGCCCGAAAGGCGATATGCGATGTGCCCGGTGATGATATGTCCACTCCCTATAACTCTACTCCCTTGGTCACAAGGCAGAAGCCTTCGAATCCTTTTCAGGATGTACACGTCAGTACGCCGGTATGCCTTGTTTGGTAACCCGTGGTTATCCATCGGGAATCGGTTACAGATTTCTGGAGAGGCCTGCGGGCGCTGCAATCCTCGGCAATACTGTCAGGAGGTTTGGATCTTGGTGTTTGCTTCAACACATCAGCCTGGGTTGTGGGCTGGGAGACATGTTGTGGGAGAGACTCGGTTGTCAATAGCCGCTCATGGTAGCATCCGTTCACCTTCCCCGCCTGCTAGTCAATCTGGTGCACCAAGGATATACTACCTAGGTATGTGTCTGGAGGGCCGCGACCCTTCCCTCCTTCCTTGAGGTCGATCATGGATTCGAATCCACAACAGCTGGAATCTCGCTTGTCGAGAGAACGCGGTTGGGTTCGGCGCCGTTCCCATTTCGTTAACCGAATAGAAGGCATAGGGTTAGGGCTCGATCAGCTGCGTGTTGACTTCCCTCTGACCTAATTAGGAAATTTGAGGACCTCATGCCAATGTAGGGGGAAGAAGGGTAGCCAGGTTTTGTACATGTCGGGGAGCGACATCAGCGAGCTTGGACCACCGGGAGCGAGGACAAGAACCTTGTTTGAGTTGTTGGAAAGTCTAAAGACGTACGCGTAGCAGGTGAGCAAGAGCATGACCAGCTCTATATACTTCCCAGGCGACCTTGGCCAAGCGCCAACCTGGCAACAGGTGCTGAGGAGGGCTATCAACGACCCATAATGGTGTGACTATGTCTCGACGAACAGCTGCCTCCTACGGCCTTAAGCCGGTTGTAAGGAGCGCGCAAGGCACGCCTCCACAACTCTTCTACCACAAACAGCCTTCCTGCATCGCATCAACAGAGAAGAGAATTATATCAGAGTCTACCGGTGTAGCATCCGGGCATCATCGACCCTTGTCCCGTTGTTTGAGCCCGTATCAAATCATGATACGAAACAGGATTGACTTGTTGGTGTCACCATGGGGGCCTTCTATTGAGGAGGTGTCGTTTGAAGGTAGTGTTGTATTGCCTTTGTACCTATGTATGTATCAGCTGTTAAAACAACGCCTGAATACCCTGGACCTTCTCGGTCATCTTCAGCGGTGTTGTTTATAGTACCAATGCCCAACCTACCTGCGTCTTTTGAAGATTGGCAGTAAACCTGAAAATTCAAGTGCTTCGAGAGTAGGTGTGGAAGGCAAACGCATGTATTTACCTCGGTGATGTGATAGTAATCAATCATCGCTAATTGTGATGTATCAATTACATGTAGTGTTTGTCGATTTGTTGTGGCAACACGTTGAAACAAGGCCTCGGGAGAGGCTGCGGCGGTGACTACTAGAGGCGCGTTACTCACACGTTGCAAATATATGATTATATGATGACTGCAGGCATGATTAGCCATAAAAATTCGAACTGCAGCAGTTCCTCCTCGCTGCAAATCTTGCATCTTCTTGCCCTGGCCGGAGTTCAGGCCGTCAATAGCTTCTCCTTGATTACTGTTCTATCACAGAATATGCCCTTGCGAATTGCCAGACAAGGACTAGAAATTAGGATTTCCTATCTGGTAACAACGTTCCTTCTGACACTCATTGTATGGCTCCTCGTTCTCCCAGTCATCCTCCTCTTGGGTTTGGGTTCCTAGGATTACAACTCCAGGACCCGGCGACCACGAGCACTGCTTTTACAATGCCGCCTGTCTCTTCAGCGAGCGAAGTTGCATGTGCAGACACATCCCCAGAACACAGTAGGAGAAATGATCACGATTATTGGGGCAGGGCTGTGGATGAGGAGGGCGATAGAGTAAGACAGACAACGAGCTGGATATCAGCCCAACAGGGCCCCCTCGATCAGGCTATGGTATGCACCCCGGGGGAAACAATAGGGTTCGCCCCAGGATCGACGATTCTCATTCCAGAGAATGGAATCGAGAAGGACTGTGTAACTGAGCTTCCAGACAAAACCATCAGATTGCGCAAGGCTCCATACACTACCACCAGCCCCCCGTTTTCCACTGATCCTGAAGACGGTACTGATATCCCAGATCAGGCCCTTAGCCACATCAAAGCGATATGCATTGGTTGGGCTTTTATTCTCGAGAGGTTTTTGACGTATGCGGTGATAGTATATACTAGGGAGATCTTCGAAGACGGCGAATTTACCTGTATCATGGAAAGGCAGGAGCAAGGACTTGATGAACCCGCGATTTTGCTGGAGCGAGTTTATGATATATTGTGTTAGATCCAGCTGGACGGTGAAGAGTGATGGCTATGAGTGAGATGCGGAAAGACAGAACTATTTTGGTTGCTTTCTTCTAATAGCCCTGGGAAGTAAAGTAGTCAATGATAATTACGAAGTAATGGGGACAATGGGAACATACGACGTCAAAGACAAATTTATTATCTGGCAGTCTTCCCTAACTATGCCGATCCGAGTGATAGTAAGTAGGTAGATAACAAGCGGCGATGTGACCCATTCACAGTTGAATAGGAATCACTGTTTAATCGTCGCGCCACCCAGATCTCGTCGGTGATCAAACCTCATTTTAATCACTTGGTGTAGAATCCCTTGATCGACAACCTTGAAGGTGCTTGATTTCTGACTTCAATTGATGGCGGTTCTCAGAAGATGCTCTCCAAGCCTCTCGTAAACACTTCCTCAAAGCCAATACTCCATCTATTTCCTACACACCACGCCCTTGAACCTCCCAACTCTCGATCGACGTGATAGCTCAGTCCTCCAAATACAATCGCATGAGTCCTCAACCGTACACCCTATAAGGCGGAGGCGCCCGTGGCACGATACGATGGCCGCCCCGTTTGTTATCATGGAAGAAAGCCCGAAGCTCCTCAATGCCGCCGCCATCGAGACACCCACACGTCGGGTACCACCTCTCATGATCCCTCAGGAGACACCGCCTGAGGATCCGACTCTCAGCCTCCTCGACCTGCATCAAGATATCCTCCCTGTATGGCCCATTACCCTTGGTCGTCTCCCAGACGCACATGGTGACATACTGCAGCGGCTTCGAGAAGTAAGGCCTCTCCTGCGTGCGGAAGCAGCAGAGCTTAGGGCAGAGCCTCTTCCCCGCGGCGAGGAAGGCCTCCGCGGCGCCCTCGTCCGCCTCCCAGGCGGCCCTCTGCCGCGGCGTGAAGTCCTCGTCCCACAGCTCGCAGCTCTTTGCGCCCGCGGGCCTCTTGAGCCCGACGGCCTCGACGATCTCGTCGGCGCGCTGCAGGCAGGCGCAGTAGAAGTCGACCGCCTTGCGGATGTACGCCTCGTTCTGCGAGCCCAGCGCGTCGCCGCGCACGTAGGCCTCGAGGTAGCCCCGGAAGACGGTGGGCTGCCGGCCCGGCGTGGTGTCGCGCCAGGACTTGGGGCAGTTGTCGAGGAGCTCCCGCACGCGCGACCGGTAGAGCTCGCGGAAGCTCTCCTCCTCGTCCTGGTGCTTGATGTGGCCGAGGCGCAGCTTCAGGACCGTCTTTGGTGGGCGCTTCTTCCCGTAGGGCCGGGGCAGGGCTTCCAGCGCGTGTGAGAGCGGGTACGGGGATTCCCTGCACATCGTGTCGTTGGTGCTGACGAACAGAATAGTTCACATGCACACACACATACACACACACACACCGGAGTCGTGTCGAGGAGATTTGGTTGAACCTAGACAACCGGGTCGCGAGCCTGGCCTTTTCCTTCACCCGTGGGTCGAAGAGATCTGCTGTCTGGGTAAAACATGGTGAAAAGCCTACAGCATCCACGGAGGGCGCGGAAGATGTAAGACTAAGTTGCAAACTCCCAGGTCTATTGTGAGGTGAAAGAGTTGGCCATATAGGGCGAAGCGCGGTGACGGCGCAGTCCGCTAGAGACACCGGTTCATTCTAACCCAGACTAGGCACCTAGCTACAGGTCTTGAGGTATGGACTATACGGTTCTGACGGTATATACTAGTACTCACATCTGTGTATGGCCAATTTGAGCACGAGGAATGATTTATGATTGAAGCCCATCTACACAACAAAATTGCCTACTCACCTTGGATCAATCACCCAGGAACCTACCTATCAGCGTCGTCTCTCTCAGCCCACCACACTGCAATGTCTAAACACTACAATGTTCCAGAAATTGATGAGAATGTCGCGAGTTGCCTGAAGTGGTAGGTAAGAGTCATTGCTAGCGCCGTCCGGCTTAAGGTCTCGACACGCATCATGATGTCAAATGCTGCAGCAGCTGAGGAACCTTGAGAAACAGTAGACGATGGCAACCTCAGAGTAGACCAATTACATACAGCTCATACACATCAACTCGTCAATACGTTCAGGCATCTATCATGAAAACTTTCCGCCTTAGCGGACATCCAGCATCGAAGCTAAAACGGCCATGCTCTTCAGTAAACAGCGCATAGATGCGGAAGTGGATGCATCTAGCAATTCCTCCCTGCCAAGCCTGTCCCCTCCTCCCCTTACTCTTCATTACGATCACCCCGGACGCCCTTTCCATCCTCATCAAAATCTTCCTCCTCCAAAGCCCAATCCCTGAAACCCTGCCCCCTCATCCAACTGATCCCCTTCCTCCAGCTCCCCTCCTTCACAGCCTGTGCGTCCTTCTCGTACACGACGCCCGTGAGCATGACGGCAAGTACGAACACCCAGACATCACCTGCCCTCATCGCCTTCCACCAGCGCCTCTTGACGCCGACTTTCCACAAGCTGTCGACACTGGCGCGTGCGGTGTAGAGAAATGCTGCTCGCCCCTGCTTGCGCTCGACCCACGCCCAGAGACCAGCAAGGGAGCCGCCGAGGAAGAAACGCTGGGTGGCGAGGAGGGTACGCGGCAGCCATGTCTGGAAGAAGCATATGGAAGCCCAAGCGGTTGATATGGAGCCAGTTGCGAAGGTGCTCATGCGCAGAGCGCGAACAACGAGCCTATTGAGCGTGGTCACGGGGGCGTGATATAGCTCTTTGTATTTGGGTATGAGGAAAGCGGAGTTGAGGAGGAGGAAGGTTCGGGTCATTGACGGAAATGAGCGTAACCAGAAGGTTAGGAAAGTTCGTGTGCAATACGGATCCTGTGGGTGGAGGGTTGCGCAGCTAAGGGAGGTGATGAGGGGGTGTGCTGGCGCAGTCAGGGGTCCGATGCTCTTGAGTGACGGCGGGAGCGTGTCTTCTTTATTTGGGAAGAGCGTCGGAGAGATATACGGTCTTGATATAGTTAGTGGTCTGATCCGTTGTATGCATGATGATTCGCTGGACTTACGGCCAGTTGAGCCGAGCCATCTGGGCAAGGCTTTCTGTGACCTCTCCCACACTAGGCCAACTCAGACCGGGAGGGTACTCCTTGGGTCGTTCACGAAGATAGACAGACGAATTCTTGATGATGAAGTCACCAATAGCCTGCATGAGTGGTCAGTAACAACGCGGTGCGGATGAAATACTATAATGCTTACTCTTGGAAAGCAGTCCAGATCGAACGTGTATGCATGCAACAGCTGACCAAAAGCGAATGGCTGCAACATCCAGCTCCCAAACCACCAGGGCCTCTTCCTGATCCTTCCATTATTCTCCTGGCCCCAGACCAGGCCTCCATCCTCGGCGTAGTTCCACCCGAACTCCAGTGCACGGAACATGGCATAGATTGCTATCGTGACCCGCAGCTGCTCCGCGGGGTATACACCCAAAGCAAGACCAGCCAGCGACGCGCCGATTGCCGGCGTATACGGCGACGTCAACGTTTTGGATGTCTTGGGGTTACGCTTCCTGAACGGCTCGGCCGAGGCCGCAAGAATATGCAGCCGTAGCCGGGTGAAGAAGCGGAAGAGAAGCCTGTATAGTAACAGGATGCTGCTCAGCGACAGGGGCAGCCGGAAGACGGGGGACTTGTAGAGTGGCTGCTTCCTCAGTCTCGGGTCTTGCTTCTGCCCCATGAGTCTCGCCGCAATGATACCCCAGGCCTTCAAGGCCACAGCGGTCCCCACGAACACGCGGACGGAGTGCCTCACGGCGCGCGCGTTGTAATCATCTGCGCCGACCATTGCGCCTGCGCCAGCGTCTGCGCCGGCGCTCGTGCTCCTTAACTTTGCTGGACTGACGTCGGCCAAGCCACTCGGCTCATCTCCCTCCCCCTCCCCACTCACCTTCTCAGCAACGCTCGCGTCGCCGTTCATCATCCGGCTCACATTTTCGACGGTCGGGACGCGCTTCTTGATCTGGCGTGACCGCGAGAGGATGTACCGGTGCAGCAACGCATATTCGCGCGCCGAAATGGTGTACCGAAGTGTGTTGCGAAGAATGGGGTCGTCGGTGGCCTTGGCCGAAATGGACGGCTTGCGAGGAGCCGGCGCAGGCACAGCGGCCCCTCGGCTGGATGAGGAGGCCATTGTGGACCAGTCGTGACTTTGGGGATGGCAGGCAGCGGGTGGATCCTGGACGCGTATACGGAGTAGCGCAGAGAAAGTCTAGGAGTATGGCGGCACGGCGAGCTCGGGGCTGCCGGGCTCGGGTAGCGACTGATGGGATATATGCAGTTTGGCTTTGCTGAATGGCAGCTGTGTTTAGAGGCGGCGGCGCCCCTCGATTCGGTATCACGTTGCTGGTGTTGAGATGGAGGGAAAGGAATCGAGTCTTTCTCAATTTCAACCCAAAGGAAGTCTTGACTTGTCGAGTAGAAAAACCCTCCCATCAATTTACACAAGGAAGGTGGTTCTTCGTTCAGTGGTGATGACTTCCAAGGTTCTTTCGATTAGATTCACACGTGCCTCGGCTTTCCACGTGTCGCAGATGCTCCCTGAACTTAGAGCGCGTGAGGTCGTACGTTCCTCCCCAAGCTCAACCCTTGTCAGCTCATGTGCTCCACAGTCACTGGCGACCGCGAATTGGAGAACTCCCCGTCTGCAGGGCTGCCCAGAGTGCTTGCAGCATACCCCACACATTCCCCAGGTTCTGGCAAGCCACATCACCACAGCACGCACGGGTATCTGCCCCACCAGCGCCCGGCGGTACCTACCTAGATACCTAGGTAGATACTCGGGTAGGTAGGAGGTACCTAGGACCCCAGGACCCCCCGGGGCCAGGGTATCAAGTAGCAGGTCTGATTATAGTAGGTACCTAGGTACCTAGATAGGTGCATCACCTCGCCTGTCTCAACCACACATGCAGACAATACGTGTAGAGTAGGAAGGAAAGTACCAAGCCTGTAATCTTTTATAAGCACCTGAAACTATCTGGTATTTCCTAATGTGAAGACAAGCCAAGCCCTCATCTTCAGAGCCTGTGTCGTCCGTTTAGGGAACGGCTCCCACGGGTCGTCATCCACGCACATAACCCTTGTCTCCTCCTCGTGTAGCCACCCAACATGGCATCGGCAGACCCACCCACTCCAATGGTATCAATTCTGTTCCCTGACCCCCACCCCCTTGCACCAGACATCTGGAAGGCCTTCCGTGGAAGGCACTGTATTAGATAGCCCCTAGCCATATACCAGCCCGCTTGCTGTCTGCCCCATGTCTAGGTCCTCGCCCGTTTCTTCATGATACCCTGTGAATTCAATACAACGTTTTTACTCCGACACCCATCGCAATGCTTTCGTCTTGTGCCAGAACCATTTTTGATCTCGTCAACCGTGAACCGAGACCGAGACCGCAGCCGTGGCCACGGCCAAATCTGATGAATAGAAAATCTTTTGAAGACGCCGCGCATACCTCTCCGGTGGACCCGTTCCGCTCCACAACGTCAAAGTCATCGCAGTAAGAAAAACGTGATTCGTGGTTCCTCCATGCAGGGCCCCTGCTAAGAGGCCCTACCCAAAGGCTTCCATCTCCGGTCCATAATAGGCAACTCTGCGTTTGGTACACACTGCTCCTCCCAGCAGACACTGTTCCAGCCACTTTCAACGAGTTGTGGATCATCGTTCGTCAGCCCTTCTGAGGGTGCTCGATCCTGCTGCCAGCGGTCCCACTTCAGCCTGGAGATGAATTGCTTGCGGCGAGCTTCACGCTGCATGATGACGCTCGGGATAATTCGTCGACGATCTTGGACCGTTTGCCACCCAGATACGCCACCAGTATCGTTGCTCTCCAGAAGGAACTTTACCATCTCGAAGGGCAGATTGAGAAGTATACGCGAGAGTGCCGCCCTGTATCCATCCGGCTGCTGTTGTTCTGCTGGCTGACCATGACCGCTGTTCTCGCTCAAATCCATGTCTCCAAATCTAATGTTGATGCTGGCCAGACGAGATGAGAGTTGTCCCACGGGTGCGTTTTCGTTCGAGATCTCGGCCACAGGCTGCTTGGCAGGTGAAGCTGGGAAACGAGCGTATCCTGGGTTGTCGACCGTTGTGTCCAGGACAAAGTTGCTTGGAAAATTAGTAATGATAAACATAATGGCCTTTTCAACAAGCTCGTTGACGTAGTACCCGTGCTTGTATTGCAACTGTGGGAACAGTGAGGTCTGTGGACCGTCAATCCTGTTGGGGACGATGGCCGACTCCCACAACACGAATTCCAAAGCCTTCTCCACCGTATCCCAGCTCAGCAGCCTAGACGCCTCCATCATGGCGTTGATGGAGATGTGTGGCACCTCAAGTAGAGCACCGGCGGCGGCGTATCCCAGTGCAAAGTGGAACTTTTCCACGTCCGATTCCCCTTGCATTCCCAATGGCAATGGAACGTAGCGACAACCGTACACGTGTTTGATGGCTCTCCACAAGGCATCCGCCCGCAAGTATGGGTCCTCTGAGGCGATGCGAAGCTCACGAGGCCCGTCGGATTGTCCCGCTTGCTCCTGCAGAATTTTTCGCAGTCTTCGATTGGTCGACAAGATAAGCCTGTGAGCGGGAAGCCGAAGAGGGAGGTTGGGTGCACCGGGATGTTGCGAGTTGACGGACGTCAGTTGGTCGGGAATGACAAGGCAGACTTCACAGTCGGCGAAGTCAGGCCGCGCAAACATCGAACTTATCTGCTCTGTGAAACTCATTGCATCGCCGACTTCAAAGCCTTCCGGGTTGAAGGGCGGCTGGTTGTGCGGCGGTTGAGGTACACGGGAGACACCAGGAGGGGGTCCTAGGCGGCCGACATCCACGCCGCTGTGTCCATTAAGAAGTGGCTTCGGCGCATAGCTGTCCTCAGCATTCCATGACGACTGAGACTCATGGAAGCTGCGGGGAGTCATAGGACCATGGGTCATGGCAACAGATGCATGACCATCAACTGGGCCTGCCGGCACCATCGGCCGACCGTAAGCATCGACTGCTGCGACCGGGATCTGCTCGTGCGCCAAAGCTAAAGGAGGAGCGAAGCCGCCGCCAGTGTGAGGAGCGGGTGAGGGTGTGTTCGAGCTATGGAAACCACCGAACACCATGCTGCCGTTGCTGGCGTGTTGCTGATGCATCCGCGGGCCGTTGAGAGCGTGCTGTGGCATTCGAATGGGCTCGGGAATTGGACCTCGAAAATGGACGGGATGGTTGTTGACTGGGTAGAAGGGCGGCTGGATGCGGTCGTACGTGACGGGAGAAATGGCAGGTGGAACAAAAGCAGCCGGCGAAGGGGCGCTCGGGACATTGTCTGTAAAAGCTTGTAAGAAAACGCTAGATCCGTATATCTGCCATATACTCATACCTGGAGGTGTCAATTCTCCGGCCGCTGGCTGAGGCATAGCGGCAGTCTGTGCAGCAGGACCAGCTGACGCCGGTTCGAATACTGGTTCGGATTGTTGGCGATCAAGTTCGACCTCAACCTTCACGTCGCCAGTCTCTTCCTGTTCAACCTTTTGTGGAGGTGCTGGACCGTCATCCGTAGGCTTGATGTCGTTTGCCAGGCCTAGGTCCTTCCCCTCATCCGCCTCTGGTTGCGCTTGTTTGCTTTCGGGGTTCGGCGGGGCATCTTCGCTGTTTGTCCGCAGAGGGGAGGGCTGCTGGGTGGAGGCGGGTGGTTGTTTGGGGCGGCGCTGCAGGTAAGGCAAAGGGATGACTGGCTCGATGCGTTTGCGAACGATGGGCCTTGAGACAGCGTTATGTGTCTTGCTGGTCGAATTGGCATGATTGGCCACAGAGCCCACGGCTGTAGGAGCGTTTGAGGGCGCCATGATGTCTGAGACAGGCTGACTGACGTAGGTAGTAGAGAGGCTGCGGGGCCTGATTAGAAACCCGCCGGGCTGCGACAGACTTCAGGAATGGAGATCAGGCCCTGGCGACCGGGTTGGTGCTGAGAAAGGAGCGACAGTTGATTTCACTTCGTGAGTTCATAGATTCGCAGTGCTTGTGTATGAATCTGCAAGCCACGGGTCGGGTCGAAAGGGAGAGAGATGCGATGCGCAGGCTGGTGGATGGGTTGTCCGTGCCTGGAGACGAGACGAAATACAATGCGACGCACGAAAAGTGCTGCTGGCGCGAAACGGGCGGAAGGGCGATCGAAAGGTTAAGGGAATGTAGCCGTACGGTATGATAAGTCAAATGGTGTATGCAACTGTAGTCGGTGGGGGTGGAAAAACAACTAATCCAGTAAAAAGCTTGGTGCTTGGGATTGGAGCTGGGCCTTGAATCTTGGACCTCGAACCTTGGCTGCTTCTTGAATCTGGGTGACAGTATGAGCAACCTTGGAAGCACCAGCAGGAGCACCAGCAGCAATCAATCAATCAATCAATCAATCAATCAGCCACAAGGGGACTGAGATTGGAGCTGTGAAGTTTTCTTCTGGGGATCCCCGCAGTTACCTGTAAAAAATTATTGAGCTCCATGTCCCCTCCGACACGCCACTAACAAGGCTGAGTGAGGGGTGTCAATTTGCCAGATTTGGCAGGAATACACAGTAGTTGAGCTTGGATTATGTAATTGTAGTGGGTCCCTTTCAAAACACCGGGCTTCCAAGGTTCAAGGTCACTAATGGTGTGTAAACATCGACCGTTTATTTGTGGCGCGTCAGATGAGCCATGCATGTCGCTCATGGTGAACATACGGTCGAAACCAGTCACCTCCTCGCGCCGGGCTTCCCCAAACGTCGGAGGTACAGGTGGTTACTTTCATCAGCATCTCACGGATCCCCTCTAGTGAGTCGGAACCGCCACTCTTCTTCCAGCATATCCCCCGGGTCTTGGGCTCTCCCACGCGTATATAAATAGGTACCTACCTAGATTCGACTCTTTCCGACCTGTCCAATGAGATTGCCCAGCTCAGGTCTAAGATGCAAAGCCCGTTCAGGAGAGCACTAGCCCATCGCCTGAGCCCAACTCAACGAACTCATAATTTGCGCCATTCTCATCTTCACCATCCTTGGCCCTGGCCCTTTCAGCCTCCACCACGTCACGGAGGGAATACGTCGTACGCTGCAGCAGCCATGAGATGAACCCTCCACCCCTCTTCGCTTCATCATGCGTTGCTATCCAGTATTTAGCACCACTGACCCGCGCAGCCTGGACGCCGTTCCGCGCCCCAAGATTCAACTGCGCAGTGAGCCATATCCTCACATCATGCAGTCCATGAAGCAGGGCGAGTGTCTTGATCCCTGTTGCCTTCAGACACGCCAGATCTGGGCCCTTGATACCATGCGGCGAGTAGATGACGGCTTCAGACTGCTGCTGGGGAGCATTACCCCTCGACCGTGTTGCGCGCTGGCTGGGATGGTATCCAAGGTCGAAGACAAACATCACCGCTGAGTGGTAGTATAGCGCGTTTCCTTCTGTTATGACCCGGCCGATGCCCAGCCATGGCGGTAGTGCTTCTGTGTGGTCCACCAAGACCTCTTGCCATTCTGGTGATTTTGCTGAAAAGCCGGGGGCTGTGATGACCTTGTCGAAATGACCCCAGGAGCGTATCAGGTCTGCTGCCTTGTCCGTGGCGACTACTGGTATGCTTTCGGGCAGCTCAAGCAGGGTGGGCTTATGGCAGTGGTCCGTGAACTCGTGCGATACCACCACGCAGTCGATAAATGATATGCCCCGGGGTTCGTTTTCGTTCGAAGCATACACATAGTCGTCCTCTAGGTGGGCAAGAATCTCATCAAGCTCCTGCATGGTTTGTACGGTAGGCGCAACAATGTGCCATTGGGTGGAGAACCAGGAGGCCACATCGCTCTGTGGACCCTGGAGCCAAGGGTCGATGAGTATATTAAATCGCGAACGCTCAAACGCATTTGACTTGGCTCTCGACCTGGTCCTCGGAGGCTCTCTAAGGGAGCCTGGAATAGGGAGCTGGAGAAGCCACGTTGTGTCGGCATTTAGATGCGCAATAACGGGGCGTGGAGATGCCAGGGCGGCTTTCCAGGTGGCCCTGTTCCCCAGGCCAATGATGCCATGACTGTCTGCAACGGACTGGTCTTTGTCAATGACCATTGTGAGAGAACAAAGTTCCAGAACCTAGGTACGCTGGGTTCGGGAGTAAAGGCTGCAAATCTGATTGTGCCTGTATCTCGCATGCCTTGGAGTTCTCTTTCAATGCTTGATCGAGGACAATGTCATCATCAGTGGTGACATCCTATCGACATCGAACCATGTGCTCATAACCCTTCAACGTCACACCAGGCTTCCAAGGTTCTTTGTGTGTCTAGGTACCTAGGTACCTAGGTAGTTTAGTGTACCGCTCTCCATATTTACAGGGCTTAGTCAATACGGCAGGGTTCCCCGCATTATCGAGCGGCAATATGGCACCATGGTTAGTAGATATACTTAATCATCTGGCAGCCTCTTTGTTTCGCAAGCCGATTATTGAAGAATACTCATGAGAGGGCTACACAGTAAGGAGTATAAATTCCTTCATATATAGAAGACATTAAAACTACTACGGGATCGAAAAGTCCTGATACAAAACCACATTCTATGTTGCTGGCACTGAACCTTGGATCCAGAATTGCGGCTATGGTGAGACTACATTGACCATGGTATGCTTGAAGTCTAGGATCCGCATTGGTAACTGACATTTTGCAGCTATTAGATAAGGAGAAGCCTTGGCTGACAGTCCTCATGTAGAACACTGCTTGGAGACAGTGATGCCGACTTATACCGTGGTGTTCCGATCAACTCAGGGCAGTCGGAGCGCATCAACATGAAGTAGGGGACAGAGAGCATGATGACGCCCTGCTGCATCCGGTATGCAGATATGCTCTATAGCATTTGCTCGGGACATTGCCTCCAAGGACGTCGCCATTGAGGCCGAATGCGTCGAAGTAGCAATGTCATCCTTGGCTTCCAAGTTTGTTGACAGGAACGAAGCGGAAAGGAGGCAGAACGAGGTTACATTGTTCCCTGTTCAAGCCAACCTCGGTACCTGTGCATGTGCTTCAGACCCTGGCGTGCGCCCGACTTCTGGACCTGCAGCAGGGTCATGGATATCTGTGAACGGCCTGATGGTCTGGATCCACTTTCCATGTGGTGGGTCCAGATGAAGCACCAAGATCTGGATCCATGGGGATCCACTTTTGAGGCGTCGAGATCTTGGACCTCAGGGCATGTCGATACGTACATGGTTCGGTGCGATACTAATGACTACCCAAGAGCGCTTGGATCATCTCAGGAAGCTGCTACAGCAGTCGCTAACATGTTGTGGCCCGGTGGATCCTAGATGTTCTCTTACATTCATCTCTGTTCTGTGTCTGCTTTAATGATGATGTGTAATGGCAAGAGCATGTCTCTGAAGCCATCTCTAGCTCATGTGACATCGTGAACATATGCGCGCCGAAGGGTGACAGAACTGAAGCTGGAAACGGCAAGGGATCCTGTAGAAGTCCGAATCTGTTGCAATGGTACCTGCTAATAAGTGCTGTGACATACGATGGCTTATTACGTTCCCCATATCAATTTCATCTAGCACAGCTCTTGGTCGTCCTTAGCTCCGTCGTTTATTGGCCCTCGAATCTGTCGTATACCTTCCCACACAGAACAAACTCACACAGATACAAACCGAACGCCGATGCTGTAAAGATGAGGGGCCCCTCGATCCGTCTGTTGTCTGGATAGTCTAACATGTCGCCGGCCAGAGTCACGCAGCCTTGTTCACAGGCCTATCTGGCGACCAGCCAACCATTCATATACCATCGCCAAGGAGACGAGCGATCAGGACGTAAACGAAGATAACGCCGCCAGCAACCAGGAGCTTATGCTGGCTCATCCAGCCCCTGCCTGCCTCCCTCTGCTGCACGACCGCATCTACGACCCCTTGCACCTGGCTCCCACTGCCACCCATAGCGCCCACGATCTGTGGCCCGCATGGGGCCCCCGCCGCGTTCAGGCGCTGGCCCGTGGCCGTGTCGATGTTGTTCTCCTTCATCCATTTCCAGTTCTCGGCATCCTCCTCGGGCCACTCCGCGCGGAACTTCTTCCCACCGTCGCCCGCCTTGATATTACCCTTCTGCGCGACCTTTGCGCTATCGTGAGATCCATTACCCGTCGAGTTCCACCACCGCGACCGCGCGGCCAGCAGCTTGCGCTCTTCCGTGGAGGCGGATATGGAGCCGGTGGTGATCTCGTTGGACGTCATGAAGCTGAGCAGACCGTTGAGGATGGTCGAGACGCTCCATGCTGGATTGAAGGATCGCGGGTGGAAGTCGGAGATGGTGAGACACAAACGCGCCGAGGGCTGGAAGCGACCGGATGGAGTGTGCATGCGAATTGCTGGAGGTTTGAAGGGATAATCAGGTGGAAACATTAATGTTCCCCAATATTGACCGTCGTGATAGGGTGTGTCGGGTGGGCCGGTGAGAATGTAGTGCCATCTGAAGGATGGAGTTATTAGCCCTGTGCACACGCGACACCGGACCGGTAAGGGAAGGACGTTGGCATTACTCACTCTAAGATATTAGCATCGCACGGGTGAGCGACGATAAAAGGTGTGGGTTCTTTCTGGATGGCCTGGTACTCGCGCGTTAAGCGCTTATGCGCAGCTTTGGTGGTCATTTGCGCAGTGTGGTGTGATATCGAAGGGAGAGGTCGAACCGACCCGTGAGCCGGATTGACTATAAGCGGAAATGTGTCACGATGCGGTGGATGGGTAGGGCGAGAGTGACCTAGAGGAATAGGGTCATAGATGTTTGATAGTCAAAACGCGGGTGGTAGGTGGGAGAAGCGAAATGGAGATGAAGGTGACCCAACACTCGTATCAGGAAGTCGAAAGTGATGGGCGTGACGTGACGTGAATGAAAGGCTGAGACGGGAACGTTGAGATTAATGGGAGAGTGGCAACGCAATCAAAACCAAATGCGGCAAGGCGAGGGACCGCAGGGAACCTCGGTCCCCTGGCTAAGTTTAACTACCCCCGAGCTGCGCCACACTTCAGCCACATCAACCCGGAATCCCAGTATAGAGCTCCCAATTATTCTCGGAGCTTCTAGGAATGCGTTTCTGCTTGTCGAAGCAACCAACTCAGTACAGCAGGACGGACAGGTCCTTGGAAACCGTTCATGGCTTCCAACCAGAGCTCCGATGGCATATCTGTAAGTCCAGAGCCTTACCTGGCTTTCCTCGGGCTTCTCACAGGGATCAATGGCTAAACGCAGTGACTTTGTCCCGCCGACAGGCCATCGAGGCCCTCAAGAAACTCGAGACCGATGCAGCGATCCTCCGCCAGGAGGCCCATAATATGGAGGAGGCTGAACTGCTCCAGAACCAACAAGCGCTCCAAAGGAGACTAGAGCTGGTCAGTCATATCCAAACACGCTCTGTTTCTGCTAACTTCACATACCATGGCTGACATGTGATCCACAGTTGAGCGATCATCTCCAGCGACCCGCTACCATAAACTCGATAGAGGTCCACGGCGCACGGAACACCCGTAAAGGATTCCTGGACCCCATCTTCGCCCCTCTTGTCGGCAACAGTCGCAATGCAGGCACGACACTTGGAGAGATCCTCGCAGGTGTGCAGGAGGCCACCTCCAAATTGGACCGATTTGAGATCTTCAGGCCCGAACCTACCGTCTACCTCAACGATGCGCGCGATTCAAGTCCACATGCCGCCAGTACCGATATCGATGTCTCGATACGAGTCGCCGAACGATCCCGCTTCCTCTTGAAGGGCGGCACCGATCTGGGAAACAGTGAGGGTTCAGGATACATCAACTTGTTGTGGCGGAATGTGTTCGGTGGAGCCGAGCAGCTCTCCGTCAACACCAGTGCAGGCACGCGGACTAGGTCCGCATATAACGCGGCGTTCTCTGCTCCGGTTGACGGCAACCCTGATTTCAGAGTGTCGGTGGAGGGAGTGTCATCCGACACGCAGAAGCCATGGGCGAGCCATGATGAAGTGGTGCGGGGTGGCTCCCTCAAGGCTGCCTGGCTGTCACAACAGGGAGACCTGCACAACCTTGCTTACTCCGGGGCATGGCGACAAATCACGGGACTGAGCGCGACAGCTTCACCAACAGTCAGGGCAGACGCCGGGGACAGCTTGAAGAGCTCACTAATCTACACCTTTACACGTGACCGTCGGGACAACCCCATGCTGCCACAACGTGGCTATCTATTCAAGACGGTGACAGAGCTGGCAGGTGTCGGGCCGCTGCGAGGAGATGTGGCTTTCTCAAAGTCAGAAGTCGAGGTTGGAGGGGCCCTGCCCGTGGCGCTGCCCGGTATCAGCAGCAGCCGTACAGGGATCTCCATTGGTGGTGGTTTACGCTTTGGTCTCCTTTACCCTCTTGCCCTCGGCTGGTCTCCCAGGGGCGAAGCCAAACCAAGTCTCATCAACGACCGATTCCAACTTGGTGGCCCGACTGATGTGCGCGGTTTCAAGCTGGGTGGACTGGGTCCCAGAGACGGAGGCGACTCGGTGGGTGGCGATGTGTTCGCAGCTGGCAGCGTCAACGTGCTACTCCCTCTTCCCCGGGCAGGGGCAGACTCACCGCTCCGTCTTCAACTCTTTGCAAACGGAGGTCGTCTGGTGGCTCTGGACAACGAGGACAAGACCCAAGAGAAACCGGGCAAGGGCCTGGCTCTCAGGCCCAGCGCCGTGAGCAATGGTATCACAAGAGCCCTGGGCGAGTTGGGTAATGGTCTGCCGAGCCTAGCAGCAGGCTTCGGATTGGTCTACGCGCACCCCGTGGCGAGGTTCGAACTCAACTTCAGCCTGCCCCTGGTTGTGAGGAGAGGAGAGCAGATGCGTAAGGGCCTATCCGTGGGTGTAGGCATCAACTTTTTGTAAGTGGCACTTGCCATATATGGACGAGGAGGATTCCCAAGAGCATGGCGGCTTGGGCTGTACGATAGCGGCTCAGAATTGGGCACCATACCACAGCATGCGATGTCGCAGCTCACCAAATAGCTGTAAGCGTCTTGAGACTGTTTGCTTTCCTCGTTCATTGGTTCGATGATCATCTTGGGAGATGCGTGCTGAACGACGCCTGATTATGTACAACACTTCTCACTGCGCATATGAGAATAGGAGAACTCGAGAAGCACTGTCTCCGGAACCCAGCCCACTGAAGTGCTTGACGCGGAGAACGAAAACATGAGGATGAATACTTCTACGGCACAAAAGTTTCGCAATGCTCCATTTCGCCATAATAGTAATACATCGATGAACATAACACTGGCTAAGGAACAACGATCTACACACAATGATAGTAGTTGAACTCACGCTCGCTCCCGGTAGTACTATTAATAATGAGCTGACCTGCTGAGCACAGAAAAGCATATTAGTAGTTGCTTTTACGCAAGCAACGACTGAGCCTGAACATCCCTTACCGATTTGGACGTAATACTCCACCTGGATGTGATTCTTATTATGGCAATCAATACCAACAGGTTTGCGTTCCGGATGATCCTCGGCTGCCATCAAACTACTGTGGTATACCGACCTCAATACCGATTTGCTCGCTTTCGTACCCCGCATTGTCTCTACGCCGACTTTAGTACCGTACCTCCGCCATTCCTGTGACCAGAATGTAGAAGATCTGGAGGTGACGTTATGTCGTCTGGAAGCTGTCCTCCCCTCATCGCTTGGCAACTGCGAGAAGTTGACGGAGTTCGCCATCGACAGATATGTGAGTTCCGCCATCCATCTCGACTACAGCACTTGAGTTGTCACACCCCCAACATCTAGTGAGAGCAAGAGCATGGCATCCGTTGGGATTGTTGTAGCAGCCTTGGCCGGTCTGGCAGCATACGTGTATGGGCCGGCTACTCATGGCGTCCTCACGAAGTTTGGCGCTTTCAGGGAGCTGCAGTCGTCACCCCTGGCCCACCCGGGAGACCTCGTCAGCGTGAAAGACACAACTCACTGCGAGGACTTACACTATTATCCACCGGCCCATACCCTTTTCACGGCTTGCGAAGACGCGAGCGCCACGCGATTCGGGTGGTTCCCGCCGTTGGTATTTTATGATGACCCATACGTGGCATGGAACAGCAAGGGGTCGATACATACTATTGATCCCGAGGTATGTACTCATTTCCCATGAGATCAGGAGTTAGGGTGTCGAAGCTAAAAGTCAAGGCAGACCAAGGAGTCTAAGCGGCTCGATTTCGAGAAATTTGATGGGCCATTCATCACGCACGGTATTGATGTGATAGGCGATCCTGAGACGCCCGAAGGCGAGGCAGTGTACATATTCGCCGTCAACCACGTCCCAAATGAGGCCGTATACCCCAGAGATCCAGGCGCGCCCAAAACAGACCCGGGCACCGCTCCCAAAGTCGCTTCCCGTATCGAGGTCTTTCACCACGTCATCGGCTCAGCCTCGGTCAAGTATATACGGACCATCGCCCACCCCTCGATCAAGACGCCCAACGATATCTATGCTATTTCTCCATACGAGGTCTACGTTACCAACGACCATTACTACCTCGAAGGCTACTTGCGGGTCCTCGAGGAACTCTGGCCAACAACCAAGTGGTCGAACGTAGTACACGCGACCGTATCCGAGGACGGCTCGGTCCAGGCGACTGTGGCGTTGGACAAGTTACATAACCCCAACGGATTGGGTCACGGGCGGACCAAGGACGAGATCTTGGTAGGAAGCGCAGTTGGCGGAAATATTTGGACAGGCAAGCTGGGCTCCGCGGACAAGACCATTGCAGTAGTAGAAAGAATCGACGTCGACTCAACTATCGACAACCCGAGTTACTTCTCGGATCCATATCCGGAGGTTGGCGGCGATGCCAGTGGTTTCATTTGTAAGTGGTTCTCTTAACACCTTATGCCTTTCCTACACTGTTGCAGGGGAAACTGAGCCATGTAGTCTTGTATCGTATGGAATTTTAGTAGCTAATGCAAAACATACAGTATCCGGCTTGACGCGAGCGATCGACCTTGGCAAGGTTGGCCAAGACCCCTTGGGTAAGGAAGGGGTTTTGGTTTGGTATGTCACGCCGAACAAGAATACGACAGGCACATGGGACAGAAAGCTACTGTGGCAGGACGATGGAAGCAACATCAGGAATGCAGCTACTGCAGTACTCGTCGGCATAGATCCGAAGAAAGAGGACGGCAAGAAACGAGCGTGGCTGTTCGTTACTGGGTTTAGTTCGGAGAACGCTGTTGCTGTAAAGGTCGACCTATAGCGAGATGCTGCAAAGAGGACACTGGCAGCGCTGGGGTTGGGTTCGTGCAAAGTTAAAGAGTAGGCTACCCAGTCGGGTAGGTGTTAGCTCATAAAATATTGCGGAAATAGTGAGATATGGAGCAGTGGTCACTACTGAAGTGTTCATGTGTGTCGACGGTAGCAGTCTAGGATATAAACTCTGGTCAGGACGTGGTGTGGGTTTGCTTTCGACGTTTCATCTGTTTCGACATTGCCTCAGATTGGTAATACTACATGCATTATTTCTTCTAAAAGGCACGTTGATCGTGTGCTAAAGCTGTTGTACATGGTATTGGGGATGGACCTCTTTTCACACATTGTCTATGCACAGTAATGCCACTTTCTACATACCCCTGGACTTCGTGGTGGTCTACCAGTAAATGTGCGCACGCATAATGATGATGCATCATGTGCATGTCCATTGAAAAGAGACATATTTTCACCAACGTACAGATAAAGGCTTTCGTATGTTCCACGCTCGAGAGCGTGATGTGTAACTTTGAATTAATTACGGTAGCATGTGCGCATAGTATGTAGGTGCTTATGTAGGCGACATCAATGTCTACCTCGAGCACCACATGAAAGCATTTCTCGATTCATTCGTGACTTGACTCCCTATGGTTACATAGTCACCTCAGGGGATAAAATCAGCTTGCATAGGTCGATTTCTACTGATCGTCACAATCAAAAACTTTTATCTACCCCCGAAGACAAGTGTTCACTGCCATGTCCATCCATACTTCAATACTATCACGGAGGATCCTGAAGGCCAATCTTGAGGTCCCCCATGGAGCAACACGTTCCAGGTGATGTTTATACTTCCCGAAGAGCTGAGTATCGTAGGTAATACAATGCTACCTAGCCCCCTAGTAGGCATGTCATAAATGCGCAACGATACCGTGACAACACTCAATGACCATATCGAGACTATAGAGAAGCATCTGCCGGACATTCATTGTGTGATTCAAGCTTACCCTAGGGTAGGGTCTGCCAACTTTGGTACACTGCGAGGGCTGAACGGGGTAGAATGGACTAGTAACTTTTCCCATACAGCCGAGCCTCTGATCATTAAACCAGGCCTTATCTGCCTATTATTACACAATTTCATGTATACCACATTGTATAGCGGATTCCCAGAGCTACACAGTCTCATAACCTTGCCTCTTGCTTCTTCCCAAATAATTTCCCAGTCGCCTTAGTGCCCAGAGTGTCAACCTTGCCACCGACGAAGGTCTTCACGAAGCCATAAGTGCCGGAGACGAGCCAAAGAATAGCGTTGACCAGGTCGATCCACATAGCGGCCTTCTCGACGATGGTGCTGCTGCCCTTGTACGAATTCTTGCTGTCGCGGTGGAGAAAGATGCCTGCAAAGATCCCGAACGCCACGATCCAGAGAACAAAGATGGCCAGATCCCAGGTGAACAGCCGATGTGTCTTGAACTTCTTCGAGACGGCACCAAAGGGGGCAGCGATGGCAAAGGCCACTGCGGTAACGCACGAGATGCCCGCTACAGCGAGGCCATAGACCCACTCTGGAGACAGTCCGTCGGACACCCTGTTCCCGTAGATGCCGACGATGACGATACCCAGGAGAAATTGGAGTCCCCTGACGACCATGCGAGGGACATTCTCCCAGGCTCGCAGGGGGGCGGCCGCCGCTTTTTTGCCATAGCCGATGCCGTTGTTTGCTTGTCGTTGTGCGTGCGCACGGGGGTCGAGGCCGTCCTCTAGAATAGCCTCCTTGTTTTTCAGGAGGACAGGGAGGAGCTTGGTGATGGCCATGATTATAGTTTATGTGTTGTTGTGGTGTAATTTTGTGTTGGTGCCGGCCCGCAGCTTCTGATGCCCGTGTGATGATAACGGCGAAGGAGATGATGGATGTGAATCCTTATCACTCTAATTAATTGTTGCAAGCGAGACTCAAAGATGGAAAAACGGAGAAGAGATGGTGCTACGCCAAGAAAAGCCAGGGACAGGAAATGGGAAGTGAATTCGAGATGGTCCTCAGTGAGTGAGTGAGTGTGGTGACTCGGGATTCGAAACCTTCTAAATATCCAAGTGGGCTTTGAGTTCCAAGATCTGCATTGGTTAGACTGCCCGATTCTTCGCTGCCGAGCTCGACACGCTTTGAGGTACAAAGCAGCCAAGACACGGTTCAACGCGACTGAGCAGGGCGAGCCGCGACTGGAAACAAAGGCGGCACGTGGGCGGTTCTCACCGTGAATGAGTGAAGCCCAATCGATGCAGGAGGAAGTTCTCCAGCGCTCAGAATGGATGGCTGTGATTGGCCATGGAGGCGACGTGTCACTGTCAGGGAGAACTGAAGGAAAGGGAGCTCTCGATCCAAGAATAACTGGCCGCCGAGCAATCACACCCAATGCAGGCTATAACAAGCCCCACGTTAGCGCCTAGCCACCTGCCACAGCGACAGTTTATCTGCAGCGCTGTTTCGGATCCAGATGCACCATGAACTGGCATCCCATTTCGATTCGTCGTATTGCACCCTTGTGTCCTATCCAGATCTACCAAAAGCCGTGAGATTGCCTCCGATGATGATTGAGCGTGTAATATGCTAGATCCTGGGAAATGAGACAACTCTCAACTGTCTGTCGGTTTGATTGTGAGAGCGGCCAAGAATAGATAAATATCTACACTATTTACACTGCCCCCTTTTTGCGCTGGCTGACGGCTGATATATCTTTCCTGTGGACTTGGGTCGAATCCGCACAGCGGCTTATCGATTCAACAGCAGTAGTCAATTCTGCCATAGAATCTCTCATATCCATAAACAATGCATATGGATCAGCGGAGCCAGTATCCTACTTAACGACCCCAACCCTGCATATATCACTTCTCCTGAAGCACTTGAGTAGTAATTACTGTTTGCAAGCTTTGAAATGGAAGGCCTGGGTTCAAGAAACTGCGCTGAATCTTTACCCAACTTATATTCTGTGGTTTTGCCTGTTGTTCATTGTCATAGTAGAGGAATGAAACGGGCCACCCATACATGGCAGACTGCACAAAGAGGCTTGAGCATACCACATTATGCATGCAATTCAATTGTATGTCAAATGTTGAATTTACGCCTACGGTCTCAGTTCACTGTGACTCCTTCTTCATGCTGTCTTTAACCTCAGTCTTTGCTTTAGGTTTTCCTTGACGTCGCTTTTTCGTTGTACCCTTTCCATTTCCAGGTTTTGCTGTCTCGGGCAGTGTTTTGCGGTCATCATATTGCTGACTAGCAGTAGTTGTGCGTGGATGCTCAAGGTACTCGTCGACTTTTCCCCAGTAGTTGATGTTGGTCATACAGTAATCACAAGTCAAGCAGTCGTGATTGGCGGAAGCGCAGCTTTCCTCGTGGCTCACCCATTTCGGAGCGAAGATGCAAGGGCAGAGCTGAGTATCAGTAAACATGACGATATGACGGCTGTTTGGAGGAAGAGAAGAAACAAGGAGATTCGGGTCCGGGTAGATCGAACTCTTTATAGGTTGGCTATGATGAGCCGTAACGTTCGTAAAGGTCGGTACTAGCGATGGCTAGCCCGGTATCACGTGGTGAAACTAGTCATAGAAGATGACGTTTGGGAGCTATTGTGTGGTTGGTACCCCTGGGCTGGCTCTAGGGTGTTACACTCGATCCCTTTGTCCGATGAACAACCAGGGAATCTGATGAGTGCCTCAAAGCCCCCTTGTGAATTTACCACTGTCAGAGAGAAACGCAAGCATATTCAGGATCTTGATCCGCATACCTGCGACCAACCCTTTGACAGGTCCAGAGCTTATCGTGCAGTCCTGGCGCCTTGCACTGGATGGCCTCCTTTCGACAGGGGGATCAACAAGCAAGCGGCAGCTTGGCAGGTATATTCGAAGATGGAGAGTGCCCAACTTGACTGCGTCGGGGCTTACTTGCAGAAACAGTTGGTCCTCTCTGTCTTCCGACGCCGACACCGTGATGGGACAACGCCATGTCCATGCAGAACTTGTGACAAGAACATGCCTTCCCCAACCTTGGGAATGTCCAGTATTACGGGTCTCCTTTGATGCCCATCAGTTGAGCAGTTATAGCCCTTATTCTTTGTACCTCATGTCTTCCAGGGCTGAGTCCTGGGACTCCAACTTGCTGGCTGCCCCCCTCATCAACGAGAACCTGATGACTGCCAGCGTAACTTCCAGGTAGAATGCGTAGTGCCGCTACCGCACGATCACGCCTCGGCAGCCTTTCTCATGCTAGATCCAGCTCATTCGAAACACTCGCTCGGTGGATCAAGAGCACCGAAAGGGCATTTCATAAGGCTCCTCTGCTCCACCACATCTTTCGACAGCTTCTTGAGGAACATACAAAATGGCCGCGTAGGTTCGGACACATACATACATCGCGCTCCTATTGCGTGTGCATTTCAGTTTACAGCCATTAGGATGGCCGTAGTTTATGATGCCTTCTCAATATCATTCCCTCCATTCTGTGGCGCCGAGATCACTTCCGAATCGGACAACGAAGGGAAAAGTGATGCCTTAACCGCTTGACCGTAGACGCGCGTCCGACGTACGATCTTACGCTGGCTGGGAGAAGCAAAGTATTCCTCTCGATCTTGGGCAGGTCTCACTGCCCCAATACCAAAGTCACCGGATAGCTTGGGCGTCGATATGGCCTGAATCAAGGAGGCACACGGTGCAGCTCCCCGGACCAGGATTTTCCCTTTCTCCACTAGATCATGAACACTCCTTGCACCGTAGGGATGCAGGAACTCGACCTCAGCAACAACAACATCCTCGTCTTCAGGGCGTGGTAGGACTCGCACGTCCGATATCCTGTCTGCTTGATGCGAAATGTTTGCTGCCTCCGTAGCCTCGTTGATGGCCTGAATGATGTCTCCGGCCTGTGTCTCCAACGGCAGATTTTGGAGAACCACGATACGGGGGCGCGAGAAGACGGTCTCGGGGGTCTCGCTCCAGGTATGCGCTGGACCTGAGGGCTTCGCTGCGTTTGTTCCCTTTTTGTCGCCAATGGTGTACTTGCGTATCAAGTCATGTGAAGCTGTCCCCGGGAATCGAAGGGGAGTATTGTATACCAAGGGCTTATCCAGAGATGCCCTCCTGTCCACCGTTTCATCGGTATCCTGCCCTTGCGGTTCCACAGGTGGGCCTGGCATGTCTACCTTGATTTTCCGGAAAGCCCTGTTCGCTACGAGTCTTCTGACCGTACCTGGGGGCGGTTGCGCTTCTGCAGGAGTGGTTGGCACTGAACCTGGGCTGTCTTTATTGCTCGACAATGATGGCCGGTTCTCGCCTTGTTGGCTGCCATTAGAGCCGCTAACAACTTCCTTGATGAAGTCCTCCGTCCTTACGTGCGACGACATCCTGATTGCTGACCATGGCGCTGCTGCTGAGCTCCGTGTTGCCAGTGTTGCGGGGCCATCATGAGCACGCGGAAAGCTGCGCGATCCAGGTCTAAGGAGCGAAGCCATTTGAGGGGAATGGTAAAACGAATGTAATGCAAGGCGTATACCACACTATTGTCTTTGTTTGTATGGGCACGATGATGTGAGTGTCAGATCATTGCTGCGGGTGAGAGGGCAGATGCAAACGCGTGAAGTCTCAATGAGGCGCTTCATGGGTGGGTCTCTGCTGCGAATTGCAGGCTGGCTAATCCCTGCCCAGGTGCACTCACTAACATGCCCAGGTTTGGACCCAGCCTAGTGGGATCTCGGCCAGGGTTCCCAGGGTTACACAGCAGTTGCCATAAATACAGATGTTGATACTACGGACATGGCAATAGACGCAACCGTGGAAGCCCAATTTCCAACTTACATGAATGTGATATTGAAATAATCCGTATTACCGGGTACAATATTGACAGACATTGATTGTCTGATATATTTCAGACACGCTATAGACCGATAATACTGCAACGGGTGTATGCAACTCATGTTCGCTGGTAAGGCTTCGGATGACTGATATAGAATTGGTATTACTGGCTCCTACAGAATCAGGCTCAATTTTGTGCATTGCCAAAGGTTAGCGAACTGTTGTGCCATGAGTGCTCAGTACGGTGGGTTCCAAGGTTCCATGGTTATGGCTGAACGACTGCCAAACCCCTTTCTTTCATTCACTATAGGTTCGCCGGGGAATTGATTGAAGCCATAATTATCCAACAGTCGTGCCTGCTCGCTATAATCACTTATGGTCTTAGCCTAGACCGCATCCGCATACCGGATGCCTATGCACCCAAGTAGAAGAGGACCGGAGGAAGGAGGACCGGAGGAAGAAGGATCAAAAGTAGGCATGTTACGAGTAAGAAAATTAGAGCAGGGACAGAAAGTGAGTTTCAGGTCTAATAGTGCCGGTAGTAGCATATGTAAATATGTACGTAGTTGCACATGCGATGTAGGTGGTCCTATTCAGAGAGGGGGTTAAACTGTCTCGACACTGTGCAGTCACTAGTTCATGAAATGCCGTTATCCAGGTGACCTAGATACTGTAACAATCTGCCTTGTCTCAAATGCTATTTGGTATACATCTTCAATAGCCACATGTTCTCACTGTCGGGGACAGGTGATGTTCACAGAATATGCGAATAGCATATATGTGGCCCGAAGATGACGCCGACAATCTCAACTTAGACCGTCTCTTGGTGGGTGGTAGTCCCCTCCTCCCTCAGTGTGGGCTCCTTCTCAGCCTGTTTTCCTTCTTCATGAGAAAACTCCCCAGAAGCGGCCTCATGCTTCTGCTCGACAGCCGCCATGTGGTCCTCGAATGTGCCGCCAATGTTGGCGCTCCTCCAGGCCGGAACCTTGCTCTCGAAGACGTACTCGATCTCCTCGAGGGACTTTCCGGACGTCTCGGGGTAGCACAAGAATACATGGATGGCCATGACTGCACAGAACGTGCCAAATATCATGTACGTCTGCCACGTGATGTTGGTAAAAGCCGGAGGAACGAACAATGCTAGTGCCAGATTGAAAATCCAGTTTCCAGCGGCAGAGACTCCAACACCCTTGGCTCGGTATGTAATGGGGAAGACCTCGGAGGCATAGATCCATCCCACAGGAGCCTGTTGTATTCATTGTGGTCAGCACTCAATGCATCTCACGACTCGGTACAGTACCTCACGGGGAATAGCGAGAACATACCCAGGTCACTCCGTAAACTGCAACGAAGATGTAACACATCGCAATGATCCCCTTCGCCGCGGCGGTATTCGTGATCTCCAATCTCAGTATCGAGTTACCGTCGATGGATTCTACATGATGGCCGTAGGATGCCATGACTGCGCCAACAATGAAGTGCAACACACAACAACATATTGCGCCGTAGACTATAAGGTACAGATTAACACGTTAGTAGGATGTAGACTAGATTGAGGCAAGGAAATGGACGGCACTTACTCAAAAGTGGCCTTCGGCCAACCCGATCGACGAAGGGAAGAACACCACCAGTCGTAACCAGGAAGATGACATATTGAATGATGGCACTGGTAAGACCAGCATTCCCTCCCTCGCCAGCCATCTCGAAGATGTACACAATGTAGTAAAGCATGACATTGCCACCAAGGAGCTGTTGCCATACTTGAGCACTCACTCCCGTCAATGTGCGGAACCACATCCCTGGAGCGAAGAGGCCCATGTACCCAAGGTCCTTGGATGCGGCAGCAATAGCAGCAGCCTCTCGAACTTCATCAATCTCGGCCAGTACAACAGGAGACTCCCGATCACCGCGGCCGTGGAGGTGGGCGAGTGTGTCGATGCACTCATCCCAGCGGTCCTTGCTTGCAAGCCAACGAGGAGACTCGGGGAAGAAGAAGAGTGATGATCCGAGGACGAGGCCTGGCACAGCCTGGATCGCCCAGGCAACACGGAAGGCCGTGGGCCCGGAGATGGAGACTGAGCAGCCGTATGAGATGAGGTACATTATGAGGATACCCCAGTCAATACTCTGCGCGAACATATTATTAGTATACCGTCACTAAGTGCTTTGACCAGGAAGATGTCTTTAGGACTGACCCATTGTTGTAAACCGACGATGCGACCGCGGATGCTGGCAGGGGCTAGTTCGGCGAGGAAGACACAGACTTGGGACGATGTGATTCCAACTAGGCAAATGAGATTAGCAAATATATGGGGACTAGGAAGTTCTTGGAAAAGAAGTGGCTTACTTGCTAGACCACCGACAATCCTGCCCGCGATGAGATGCCCGATGTTTTGGGCACTGCATTGTAGGGCCGCGCCGATGACCCATATGACACTTGCAATCCTCAGAATACCTCGTCGCCCAATACGGTCGCATATATATCCAGCAGCGAGCGAGCCAATAAAGCTACCTGCAGACATGGATGCTGTGATGCCACCCTGCGTGTTGGAGTCCGGATGACCGAAGTAGTCGAGGTATTGGTCGCTTCCTATCCATGCGGACATACTGGCAATATCGAAGCCGAACATCATGCCTCCCGTCGTGCCGCTGAAGTCAAAACTTTTGTCAGTAATAATCACCAACAGGGGATAGTATGTGGTAGTCTGGGACGTACAAGGCGGCAAGGACGTAGATGTTCCATATCCGATACATGGCTGGTGTTGTGTTATCCTGGAAATCCAGGGACACGGGGAGAGAGAAATCGGGTCCGTTCAGGGACGAGGAGTTGCGGCTGTAGGACTGAATGTTCAACGCAGTGTCCAGCCACGGGGTCCTCGGCTTTATATAGTCGGCCATGTAAGTGCTCTCCCATCTCGGCTGAGCCATCCTCGAGGGCGGCCACAACACTCAACCCCAGCCGCAGCATCCGGTTTAATGCACCTCCAAGGATCTTGCTGCTGACCATGCAACATCAACGTCGTACACTTCCAGCAGACCCAATTTTCTAGTAGATGCCATAGATACTGTCTAGGGTCACATGCAGTGTCCATGTCCATAGCTGCATGGGGACTGGATGAAGTCGACGCCATAGAACCCACAAATTCCCCCTTTCCTCTTGATGAGAAACGATACTATCCTTTCGTGGAGGTAGGTGTGGAGATCGCACACATCACCGTCATCCAGATCAAGATCCCGGGCACGTGCATTTCTCTATACCCGGCATCAAGCTCGATAACTGTTGGAATAATAGTCTCCCCGTTGGCGGTGTTCACCCGCAGGAACGTTTCCCTGTGATCCCCGGCTTCGGTTACAAGATGAGTCCGCCGTTGTATCTTTGCATCTGCCATCGACATGGGGAATTCCTGCAGACCCTTGTTGAGGCCCTCGGGTGCAAGGACTGCTTTAAGTTTGGTTCGCCCATCTTCAGTCTCCACACTGCTTCCAGCGATGGTGTTGCTTGCTTTGGGATTATGTCCCCTGTCAATCTGGTCTTCCAAAATTGTTTCAATTGATGGCAGGTGGTGGATTCCAGAGTATAGGCTCCAGGTCATTGATCGTATACCCAGATAGGTAACACGAGGGAAACCCAGCGACATCATCTTGTAAGGGTGTTTCGAAAGTAACAACCCAAAGTTTGACAGATGGAAACGGAGACAGCCCACAGGAGGGTATCTCGCAAGAGGGACTGCCCTCAGAAACATGCCCACGGCAAATACACATGTACCCAGGTTAACTGGTATCCCAAACAGTCTGGGGGCGGGCCGATACGAGGCCCATAAATTGACGTCAAGCAAAGCTTGACACGGCTGGTGATTGGAGCGCTTCTAGTTTGTTTGGAGAAGCGGATCTTACCCCAAGTTTTGACAGCCCCATCCCGTTATCTCCCCACACCAACTCCAAAGTATCCCCACAAACGGTGATGACATACAATGGATGGCATCACGAGTCCTGGCTTCACCAAGGTCAGGGGCTCCTACGCGCCGAGTTTCTTCGATAACTCGATCCTGAAATTCCAACACGTTGGCAAGCGGTGAACTGAGCATCACTAGCGGGTCTTTTCGGCAAGAGCTTCCGAGCAATCATCCTCGTGATCACGGACGATGGACGTCTCCGTAACTTGGAAATATGGTCTTGAATCACGGCTCTCCGGTTGCAACCGATCTTCACCTCGCTCAGGGACAAATCAATTCCGACCAATTCATGAATAAGGCACCAACTCTGCGCTGTTCACGTATATAACTATCTGTAAATGCATGGCTCATGCGGCTCAAAGCTTATTGGCAACACAAGTCTAGAAGCCCCAGAGGTCGTCCTGCTGGCAGCCTCTGATAGGCGTGTAGGCGCTTTATCACAACGTGCCGTGCTATAATGCAACATTACCGTGTGCGTGGGGATCAGGGATAGGGATCCGTGGCTGTTACATAGTCTGACGTAGGTAGATATGCCTTTGCTCTTTGCTCGGCCTTAACCCCCGTTTCTGGATACCCGTTCCGGCCAGCGTTGAAGTTCAGGGTGCGGGGTTGCCAAGGAGGCTTACAAGTTCTCGTGGGATAGTGGAGGACGTCGAAACGTTCGTGCAAGACATATATCTACAATAGAGCTAAGGTGCAGTATCTACGACAAAGGCGTTGGCAGCTACCGAATAAGTGCAGCGTATTGTAATATGCTGGAGATTCGAAATATGTTGCCAGTACATATAAGGTAGCGTCATACACTTGTGCAGGGCTTTCGACAAAGCAAATGGTATACTTCGCCTCATGTTGCTCGTCCAAGACGTTGCTAGAAGAGCAATCTGTGGAGCACGATCTGCCAATGAGAAAGATGCCTTCAAAACCAAGCTTCAAATCACCGGGACAGGTACCAGCGAATATCGGAATAACAACGTTGTCGTGGTGGCTCTCACCTATGCTTGTGAACTCTTGCGCTTCTGGGTCGCCGGCTGGAGCGGACGCCTGGCTACTAGCCTGCGATATCTGCAGACTCCTTGCACATCGATTTCGAAGGTTACGTGATCTCACTCATAAGGATCTATCGATGGCTCGGTGAAGGCTACTCATGGTCGAGACTCCTTTGGAAGGCGGCGTGATGTGCTGAACACGGTGCTCGTGACCCATCCTTGCCCGTTGGAGTATTGGGGGACGTAACTTTATTACATAATCATAGAATGGTGCACGGGCCCCATCACTTCACCGGCCTGCCATTTGCGGTGTGGCGCGATTTTGTACACAAATGTCACAGCACATCTTTCCTTGCCTTCTGCACCCAAACGTCAGCACTCGCGACACCAACGTCTGAAAGCGCGTTTCACGCTGCACATCAGTATCTCAGGACAGGACAAGACAGCTGTCAACCACGGCGACAATGTCGCATTACTATCCTCCCCCTCCTGGTGTCGATAGACGCGCCAATGCGTCGCGTTACCCCCCACTTGCACCGCCCAACTATGGTGGAGGTAGCGGCGGCGGCGACAGCTACCGACCACCACCTCCGTCATACAATCCTCCCCCGCCTCCGTCGGGCTACGATTCTTATGATCGCAACAATCGCAGCGACCGTGGTGACCGTGGTGACCGTTATTCTCGCAACGACCGCAACGACCGCAACGACCGCTACCAACCCTCGCGTCATCACGATAGCCATGCCCCACCAGCGAGGAGCCAGGGCTCTTTTCATGATTCCCGCGGCTCCGATTCGTCTCGACCGCCTCAGGGCGATTTCAATTTCCGGTTTGATAAGCCAAATGGCGTTGGCGACTCATACTCTAGCTATCGCCCTGGCGATTCTAGAGATCGCGTCGATGCGCCTCGCGGCCCAGCAAGGTACCCCAATCAAAGCCGCCCGTCGCGAGGCTATGGCAATAGAGGACGGCCTGGCGGAGGCTTCCGTCGTCCCTGGAAGCCTTTCGTGGCTGCCGAACGTGCCATTTTGCATACCACCGACAACCACAAACCTTCTGAAGACTTCGCCGAAATCGCTAGCGGAGTAACATACAGGTCCATCGATCAACTGTCAGACAGTGATGAAGCTGAAATGGAGATTTCAGACTCTGAAGATGAGTCTCGTCAGCCGACTAGCAAGCGTGCGCGTACTACAACAAATCAGCTTGATGACGGTGATGATGCTCCCAAGTGGTCGAACCCTGACCCGTACACTGCTTTGCCTCCAGTGGACGACACTGATAAGAAGAGGAAAGACGTGGTCCAATTGATTCGCAAGGCACGCATGCAGCCTGCTGGCGGCATCAGGACATCGCTAGCTGTTGAGGATGGTGACTTCATTCGATGTGATTCTTTCAGCGAAGACGAAGGAGAGGAGGATGACGACGAATTTATTGATCCCCTTACCTACAAGCGTGACACCTCTGGTGCTCAAGGAGCACCAGGTGCGCCTACGGGTCCTCGGGCTACTGGACCTTCGCAGGGCGTGACTGTCACCACTTCGATTGCAAACCAGGTAGCAGCATCGAGAGCGCAGCCCACTCAGGCTACGAATAATACGGAGAAGCGGGTCCCTTCTGCCGACCTGACCAGGACTTCCGACCTGGGCAGCCGTAAGCGCACTTATGATGACGTGCTGAAGCTTCCAGCACACGCACGGCTCAAACCTCCGCCCGGAAAGCCTGCTGGAGGATCGCTAGTTGAAGAATGGCGACCCAAGAAGAATGAAACTATCTGCCCATGGGTCACAACCTCAAGCTCCGAGGCTCTGGCCAGTGTCAGGTATGTGAGACGCTAGAATATCTTCTGCTTTAGATGACACTGATCATGGTTATGCAGGTTCAATCTTGAGGTCCGCGACTTCTATGATCATGTCAGGCCTCGCCAGTTCGAGGAGCGTCTACGAGCCAATCTCGTAGATGACCTCAACCACATCCTTGAAAAGAGCGGCAGATGGCAAGGCCGGAAGTTTCACCCTTTTGGGTCATTCATGTCTGGTCTCTACCTACCGACGGGAGATATGGATCTTGTTCTGTGCTCCAATACCGTTCTCAATGGTGGTGCCCCCATGCTTGTGGGCAGAAATCAGCTTAACAATCTGAAGAGAGACCTCCAGAATCAACGGGTGGCAGTCGAAAATCGGTTCGAGATGATCGCGAAGGCAAGGGTTCCCCTGGTCAAATACGTCGACAAAGCCACTGGCCTGAAGATCGACATCTCCTTCGAAAACATCGGTGGCGTCGTTGCCGTCCAGACATTCAAGGCCTGGAAGGAGCAATATCCCGTCATGCCTATTCTGGTTACGGTGATCAAGCAGTACCTATTGATGCGTGGCCTAAATGAACCCGTGAATGGCGGAATCGGAGGTTTCTCTGTCATTTGCATGGTTGTGAGCATGCTTCAGATGATGCCGCAGATCAACAGTGGTGACATGATTCCTGAGCACCACCTGGGCACTCTGCTCATGCACTTCTTCGACCTGTACGGCAATAGGTTCGATCATAAGACCACCGCTCTGAGACTAAACCCACCCGGATATGTGAACAAGGTAGGCTCTCAAGCCCTCAAACCTATGCTAGTCGCTAACGCCGTGCTTCTTATCAGAACCAAGTAACCACTTTCACCTACAGAAACCCTGGTCGTCTTTCCATCATTGATCCCAACAACCCCGCGAATGACATTTCAGGCGGGTCTATGAACTATCAGCAGATCGTGTCCTCGTTTTCCCAGGCATACAGATTGCTGCAAGAGAGGCTGTCCCGCATCGCGAAGGGCGAGAGCTTCAACAGCATCCTCGAGGTAGTCCTGGGTGGCAACTATTCCACCTTCCGAGAGCAGCGAGACTACTTGCGCAGAGTGCACGAGCAGAGATTTGGCTACTGTGATGAGTGATGACGTCCGGAACACCAGATGGGCTGATCTTACCCACCGCCACCCAAGGGTACTCGTACGAACACGGCACTATCATCGAGAGGGCTCAAAGGCGTTGCGAGAGGTGGGCCGCCACCTCAAGGTCACATCGGACAGTACGGATGCGCTTTTCTTTTCTACAAGGACTCTCGGTCCCGGCGTTCATGATACGGGCGGCGGTCATCAATTTCGAGATACCCGGCAACAACTCTGTTGTTCTGCCCTGTCTACTTCCGCTTGGTACCCAGCATTGATCCTCCTCCCCACCAAAAATTCTGCGAATTTGAGCTTAACTCTGGCAGTTTTATGTATGATAGACACGCGGTCTTAAACTTTGCATCTCAAGTGTCGATGCTGATTGGCACACGCCCCTTACTGTCTTTCTTGCATCTGGTAGCTTACACCATTGTAAGCTACAGGACAAGACTAGCAGCATACGAGGCGAGGCAGGGGGCACCGTCGAACAGGCCGTAATGGATACGTCGATATTTAGTCTTCTTGTCTTTCTTCCACTTCGTTGTCGTCGTCGATCACTGCACCGTTATAGTGCGCTCGACGCCTGCTACTACTGATTCTTCACAGGGATGCCTCGTTCGCGAAGCCTCACTCAGAGTCTCCGCGACACCGAACCGCGTTGACGGATGGACGATGAGAGCCGCACAGTTCAGCTAGGCCGGCATGCTTTGCTTCTTATACGACTATCATCATCTCATCCGGCGCGCACAACCACGACCTCGGTGGTGGGTTGCTCTTGGGCGATCAAGAGTGGTCCGCCGCCGCCTTTTCTCACTGCAGACTGGGCTTGATGTCTGGCTGTGGAGAGGGATTATCTGTGGTCTTGACTCCGCCGTACCTGAGTTGATCTCAGTTTCTCTTCGGGGTACTGCAGGTTACAAGGCTTGGGGCTGAGACTAGTCCAGGGGTTGGTGTGGCAAGCTGAAGCGTTGTCGACATCAGCAGATAGATTCGCACAGCATTGGCCCTGGGCTGAGACCGTTTCCTCAGTCAAAAATGGATTTTTCTTGGTGGACCAAACTTGCGCCTTCAATGGACATGGTACATCCCCATACATAATTAAACCCCTACCTGTGTACTTTCCTCGGACAACACCCCTAATAGGCTATGTAATGTACGAAAGCCCCTCCGAGTATATTTGCGATATTTAGGTTGCCTTCGAACAATCAAATCTTCCTAGGACCAAATGTAGGCCAGGGGCAGTTGGCTCCTGTTTGATGCATATATAGGTACCTAGGAAACAAACTTACTTGCATGGAAACGGGTAACCAACATGTACCTATAGGTATATAGGCAAGCATGAAATAGCTCGGACATCCCTAGCACGCAGCTAACATCTTATTTTTGAGTCGGTCTCTGACCTTTATTCAAGCTTATCAACGCCTCAGCTTCTTCCAAATCCGGAAATTAGATATCTTTGCTAATACGAGCCTTGTATCAAAGGTGGTCTTCGCGTCCCTTAAAGGATTGCTCCGTCTTGATGAACTTCATGATCTTACCTCATTATTAACAACATTGAACATCGCCATATATTTCCAAGGTTAGGCAGGTGATTCTGCCGGTCGAACACTCGAGATTCGCTCTATTACATGATCAGATCCGTAATAGATTATACAACACGATAGCCCTATACTTCCTTCACAAGGCGAGGAGAATATACTCATCAGATGGTATGTGAAACTTCTTATAGCTCTTGCAATGAAAGTATGCGCTGACGGACCGTTCAAATCTTTCATAGCTTCCGTAGAGTCCCTTGCGTCCAAAGTGATTGGTCCCGACGGCAGGTCTGTATAACCGTACTAGGTCCCTTTTCCAGGTTAGATTCTGCCAAAAGTATGAATGCTTTGTGAGCAGTGAAACAGTAAATAGTCATCCATTTAATATAAAGACAGCGGAAGTGTTATGGGAGTGATCAGCAATTTCTATACTTGCCTCCGGGTGCTCTCCTGGCTGATCTTGGATACAAAGCATTTACTCAATCTGGAGCTTCGCGTAAGCCAAATATGACTACAACATCTCTTTGCTGTGTTGTGTCGGCTCGTATGAAAAGCATGAGGACTCAGACGAGTGACCTTAATCGGCGGCTGGCATCAATCACATTGACTGCGTACTCAACTAGTGTAGGTCCCGGCTCCTTCTCAAAGGCTCTGGTATATCTATTCTTATATGGACGTATATTATACCAAGGGATCACCAGTTCCCAGCTCCATCCACTCGGAGCCACGATGGCGCGAGACCCCTCCGCAGCCATCGCACTGCGGCGTATTACCGTAGACACATTCGTTACACGTCCCACAATGCCACTCCCTCGAGTCTGTACAGACCCCACAGAGAGCACAATGCCTGGTGCAACTACCGTCTTGCCAACCGGCAGGGTGGCAGAGGGAGAAGAAGACCCCACGGCTAAGGTCAGTTGCTGTGAAGGCCAGGCGCAGCAGCTCCTGCTGCAGGGCGATCCTGCCACCGTGGTTGTCGTGCTGCTCCGAGGCGGGGAGCCTGAGGTCGTCCCACTTTGCCCTCCAGTCCCGGTAAGCTTGCCGCTTATAGTCGCTCCATATGGCCTCGAAGAAGGCTGAATTATCAAGGAAGCTCACGAAGAGGTACCGGGTCGTTATCTGCTCGGGCCTAACGCCCTCCTGGCGGAGCATCCACGAGATGAAGCAGGGATGCAATATCACTGGTGCCGGGCCGAATATGGCTTCCACGTCAAGCCTGTTGAAGGGATTGCTGCATGATGGGCCTCCCCGGCAACCGCAGCTCGCGGGTTTACACCTGTAGCCCCATCGGCTGCAAGCGCAGCTGACACAGGCGGCTAGGTCGTCGTTATTTGAGACGTCACAGTTGCACTGTGTGGTAGTAGCCGGTGGTGGCCTCACGTCTACCTGTTTGGTATCAGTATACTGCATCAAGATCAGACTCGGATTTTGTACTTCGATTCTGGTGCCATACCTTTGTGATGGGAGCTTTCTTGAGATCCCCCTGGTCGGCGGGATCTCCCAGTGGCAGCCAATCATCTCCATCTATGCTCATCTTGGAATCAGAGTCCATATCCTCATCATCAGACCACTGCGCTTTAGGGGACGACCCGGCATCTTCCTCATCATAGTAGTCATAATAAGCTCGAGAGCGCTTCGATGAGGCGGGCTTCGTTGGTGATGTGAAGGCCGTTGCGGCTGAACGCTTCGACCCCGAGAGCTTGGACATACTCGCGTGGCACAGTGACTAGGCTGACTGGGCGGTTTGCGGTGGGTCCGGGTTGGGGTTTAAAGATGCTGCTGTGAATATGCACGCTGTTGCTGTAGCAAGTTAGGGTGTGAGAGTGGTGAGCTTTGTTAAGGCACGTAAATATTCGTCCGTTGAGTCGACCGCGTTCACCCGACGCGTTCCAGTAGATTGGCGACCACCTACTAGTAAAGGGGGTTACCCCTGAATCAGTACCCTAACCCGCCGAGGAGGCCTTGCATTCCAAGTTTTTTCTATGGATCCTCGAGAGTTACCAAGACGTGGTGGAATCATGAATCATGTGCATTCATCTCTTCAAGGTACTAAGTAAGCAGTCGTCTGTTGTCTCTTCAAGCATTCGGCGAGTTCGAAGCAGTCAGGTTCTATCACCAGGAGTGTACAAACCATAGCTTCAGTTGAAACCGAAGAACTCGGCTATCTGGGTAGGAAACCTTCGTAGCCTTGAGGGAGTAGTAGGGTCTGTCGACCTTACTTGTCGAGGCGTATCAATTCTCTGCTCCAAGATGAGTTGAACAGAGCTGGTCATTGTTGCGGGTTGATATTGGATGTACCATGTAGATTTATTATGTACACTCCTGCTGAGCTATCCTAGCAGCCAGCTGGCGTCTCCCTCAAAACCCATATATTCTCATTAGGCCAACACGGCCAAATCTATCCGTTCTCAGAATCTAACAAATAGGTATTTCATAATTGACTCCATGAAATGTCCAGTCCTCATCGAATGCCAGGACATTTTGCGCGTAGAAAAATAAATATCCCGAGTGAGCCTCTCGATGATCCCGAACGCCAAGATTAATCGACAACCGTCTTTTGACGGATCGGGGGACACCGTCCTCCTCTTTCCTTTCAGTTCTAGTCAAGCCGAATTTACAGGATTGCGATACCACCAATGAAGCCAGCAAGGACAGAGCCGATCATGACCAGCGCCTTGAAGTCAACACCAACGGATGGGCGGCTGGCATCGCTCTTCTTGCTGCTGCTGCTGCCGCTGCTCTTGGCGGAAGAGCCGGTCGAGCTCGCGTACGAGCACTTCTCGGCACCAGCACTGTAGGTGGAAGCGACACCGGGGTAGTTGTTGTCGGCGCAACCGTACTGGACGAGGCTCAGGCCGGTCACTGTGGCACCAGTCTGGTCGTACACAGTGGCGGGCATGCTGGTAGCAGTCTAGAGATGGTCAGCGAGAGTTCTACCGCGAAGGGCCGGGGATGGAGCTTATCAGCACTTACCACGCTGGTGATGGCTCCATTGGTAGCGCTCGAGATACCGGAGGTCACGAGGTCATCGCCGCCGTCAGGACGGGTGGGCAGGTCCCAGTCAGCCAGGAAGGTGGACTCAGTGATCAGGGAGGCAGCACAGGAGGTCGCGGCCTGGGTCTCGGCAGTCTTGTTGACGGCCGTCAGGCTGCTCATGTCGATCTTGGCGAACTCCTTCTTGAGGTTCTCGTAGTCCTGGAGAAGGGTGACCTCCGTAGAGCTGTTGATGGCGACGAGACCGTAGTTGTCAGACTCCTGGGAGTACTCGTAGACCAGACCGCCAGACAGGGTTGTCATCTGGTCGCCGTACAGGACAGGAACGTTGGTGAAGGTACGCGGGGTGACTTTGTTGCAACCGTACTCGGAGAAGAAGACGGGGATGTCAGTGTCGGCGAACCCGGCGGTGAGGGTGCTGTAGCCGGAATCGATAAAGGAAGAGTCACCGCACCACTCGTAGTCGTTCAGGCCGAAGAAGTCCATCTTGGAGTATGTCGAGTTCTCGAGCTCGCAGCCGAGGTAGGACCAGGTGTCGGTAAGCATGGTGGCGACATCAGCGGCAGAGTAACCGACACCGATGTCACGAGGGGCGTGCAGGGCGAGGTACTCCTTCAGGTCTCGGACGATAGCACGAATGTACGCGGGCGCCTCCTTGGCGCTGTCCTCGTTCAGGATCTCATTGCCGGCAAAGAAGCCCAGAAGGTTGGGGTAGCCCCAGAAAGCCTCGACCACCTTGAAGATGTGCTCCATGTAGTCCTTGGTGTAGGTGCTGGCGGGGTCAGAGCGGTCGATGTACTGGCCATAAAGACCACTGTTGACGTCGATGATCATGTACATGCCAGCGGCGTTGAAGATGGAGGCACATTCATCGTGGTTCAGGTCGGGCGAGAGGTTGTAGACCCGAATGGTGTTCACACCAAGCTGCTGCATGAGAATAGCATCTCGAAGGCAGGTGTCAGGGTCACTGAGAGGGTCGGCCTTAGCACTGAAGCCTGCACTGCCACCGGGCTGGTATCTGTTTTGCTGGTCAGCCAAGGTCATGGCAATGGTAGATTATGTGTCTCCACATGGGGTTGTTCGTACGTTACTCCGATGATATCAAAACGGTCACCGGTAGCGTTGTTGATGAAGTTAGAGCCAGAGATATCAACGTATTCGACAGCAGAAGCAAGGGTCGAAAACAGCGTTGCCGCTGTGGCCAAGGCGGCTTGTGTCTTCATCTTGGTGAAGTTGTGAGACGAGACGGAGTGGTCGAACAGGTTGGGCCTAATCGGGGAATGCGCGTAGCTTGGCAGGTCTTGGCACGCACAGATATGTTCCGAGCCGTCGGGATATATATGAGACTAGGCGGGAAACGAAAGGAAGCGAAGGGCGATGTGAGAGAGCGGAAGACTTAGTCAAACGAGCGACTTGAATGATGAAGGAGGCTGGTGTGTGGTTGGGAAAGATGCAAGACAACTGACAACGAAGAAGGACCAGCGAGAAGGTTCCTCAGATATCAATCAAGACCAAGGCCTCTGCCAGAATATCAAGGAAGAGATTCTGAGTAAGAGGGCATAATTGTGGGACTATGGCCTTGTTTGTGGGTTGCTATTGAGGAGTGGAGTGATAGGCGGCATCATTTCGAGTCTAAGGGGGTGGATCCAAGGTGGAGTATGGGGGTGATTACGACGCCCTCGACGGCCCTCCAATGCCTATCTTCCCGTGCTTCCTTGCAAGATCGCTGTTCAGTTGTTTTGAAAAGGTCTGCAAAGACCTCCTGGAGGACCGTGGTTGGCTGCTTATCCTGCCTCGATCCGCTTACCGCCCTATAAATATCCACCCCCCCCCCGGCCAGCAATGCTCGTCAAACGGCGACACTGACATCATCCCGAACCCACAGCCTGGAGCAGCCACAGCGCCTTTAATCTGGGCTTGATCGACGTCCACAACACCACGGGAACACGAGGGCGAATGGCTCTACCGTATACCAGAGTAGTACAGTATCCAACAATCAGGCACTGCCTACTTACCACTGCCTAGGCAGCTAAGGTGCATTGATGTGCACTCACAAGGTTCAGCTACAACCTTAGCATAAATTTGGATTGCCCGTCGGCCGCCCCTTATGTGCAATACGGGAGAAGATCGATATTCCCGCCTTGCTCGGCTCCACGGCATGCTCAATCCCCCGCGCCAGCATCCTAACATCGCTGTGCTTCTGACCCACCCGCTGTGTTTTGCTTCGTCCACATCCGATTAGCCGATCTTGCAGTGCCTTAATCGCGCCAACCATCTGTTTGCCACCCACGGACAGAGGAGTAGTCTGTATCCTCCAGAGTAAAAAGGAGTGAACAACCTCAAGGAGCCCGAGGAAGGGATCGATATGATATCTCATGGAGCATGCACTGTAGCACCACGCCCCTTTTATACCCTGCTCTGGCTAACCGGGAAGAGGAAAGTGTACCTCCTTTCATGCACGTAGGTAGGTGAACCAGACCGGAGGATCGTCGAGGCACGGTAGGGGAAATATCCAGGCTAATAAGCCCGAGTAATAAGCATGACGGTGCGGGCCTTACTGTATTCGGGAAATCGTGAGAAAAGGGCCTCGTTTCAACAGCACACCCTGTCGAACGGCACCTTTGTATGTTACTCATCTAGCTGCCTCCAGAGTTGAATCCTGACGTAGGTCTATTGAAGAATGATTGAGGGTAACCACCTGCCAGAAGAAAGAAATGGTTCTCAACTGATCCACAGGTTCACCAGAATAACATATCCTATTGCTCAAAGGCAAGTTACGGCTGGGCAAACCTGAGCCTGTTTCCCCACCAAAGTTGTGTGGGAGCGACAAATCGAGCCACAATGGGTGGTGGCGAGACTATAACCTTATCTCCAGTGTCCCTGTCGATCATCTACTCGACCAGCAAACCGGTATGAGAATCCTACTTCCCCTGAAACGGGCGGATCTGGGGGAAATGACATCTGTATTCCTTGTGACCCGTCGGCCTGTTTGCCTCATGCGCACCCATTCAAATTGATTCCAGGCCGCGCCCAAGTGATGGTTGGTTTTGCTGTAAATTACCCTAGGGTACTTTTAGAAAAGTGTCTACTCTGTTGCAAGACATGTACTCTTCCACAATCACCAAACAACCACCTTTGAACTGCTGTAGAGCTGTCAATAGCTTGTCTAAATAAAGTTTGGGAGAGTGATATGATAGGCAAGTCTCAATACAGTTCAAGACCTCCGCTGGCCTCCAGAGCATGTATTCTAGATTACCTCAAGAGTATGTTGCTCTTCGAAACGAGTTACTCATACTAGGCCAGATATCTGGCAGGTTGATTGATCAACTTCGCCCTCCACCCTTCTGCTGGGAAGGAAAGACTCGCTGTCGATTCATAGCCTCCTCTAAGAAAACCCCACATGAGAATGAGAAATTGGCGAATATTGTGGGCCATCCTCAGGTTACGGGTTGTTTGAGACTTGGCCTTCTATGCCTGGCTGCCCTCGTCGTGGTCAATGATGTCCACTGTACCCAGGTGCTTGCGATTACATACCTACTTAAGTACATAGGTACGTGCTAAGCATTGGACTTCGAAATTACCATCAATCCGCAATTATTGAGGATGATGTCAGAAGATGTCGAAGCATGGTGACCGCTAAGCAATAATATATGGGTAGCACTCTACGGATAAGTTGACATGCATTTCAGATGATCAAGAAAGAAGAGTCCCGTTCCAACCACGACCACTTGACGAAAGCATCTACACATTAACTTATATAATGTTTCATTATTCTCGTACCCGTAGTTCGATACTAAAAGTATGCTATCGGCGATCGCTATTGATGTCGCCGCTCTCCTCTGCCCCGTCGGTCTCCCCGATAATTCTGACAACGACCATATTCTCGTCCGTAGCCCTAAGCGCTATGCTTCTACACCACGATTACTATACAACGGCGTCAGATATCATTGCTTCTAGGTACTACCTAACCTCACCGGAGGTGCTACAGTGTACAATAATGCTGCGGGCAGCATCCTGACCCCGTCGCGCTCAATCAGCCAGTCTTGGCCCGCTACATTTGTAAAAGAAGGGGGAAAAAAGAAGAAAAAACCACTTCGTAATTACACGGCGAACAATTACAGCACCTTGATCGGCTACGAAGAACTCTGCCGCATGTCCGTGGATAGGACTGCACAGGCTATTACCATGACCAACCAGCCTATTCCGAATGACAGCATCTTTCTCGGTAAGGTGGACGCCGATGGGCATTGAGGGAGATGGCATGAATCCAGGTGATCCAACCCCAGCTCGGCTTTTGGAACCATTTGAGCAGTGAAAAACTAGCATCAAGGAGACCGAAACGCAGACCTTTGACACCCTGTATGTCCATCTGGGCACCATTGGGCATATTTACCGACAAGTACACCACAAAGCCTGTGGTGAACAGAACGTAGATTCAAAAAGATAGTCCTGTACTACGATGCTCTTCCGCCAAGCGGCTAGCACGATGAAATATCTCATTCGACACCGCCGTCAAGCTAAGCAGACAAGAGGTCGCCCGGGAGTTCATGTATGTGTACACTGTACAGCTATTTGGTGGCATCGGCAAGGCCCAACTGAAGAGCTCAGGAAATGACGGTTTCCTCTAAGTGACTAAAGATGACAACCTTGAAACGGTTGGTCCTACAAGTAAGCCTAGGTATATGAGACTACAGCGGCCCTCACACCCAGCTTACCCGGCCAGTATATGGTACTACATCCCCTACCTCCAGCAACTCAAAAGTCATTGACGTATATCGTACGGATTTGTGATTTCTAAACTTATCTGTAGTCTCACACACCTGTACATCTCTTTCGGAAAGGTCGGCTTCATGTTATACATATAAGTTCATATATATGTAGCCTCTGGCTGACGGGCCCGAAATCCATGGACCAACCAGATATGACAGCAAGAGGCTGCTAGTATTGGAATGCCCTGACAGGTTGTTTCCTAGGGCAGCCCAGCTCTGAGATCAATATATGGACCCCAATATTCCCGAACGCCTAGGACTGTAGTCTATAGGAAGGGCATACAAGGCAGACGTGTGCTTGGGAGTAAATTTCGACTGGGGCATAACATACTACTCCTTGGAGGTTATAGCTGAACTTCACGTATCGGCTGACAAGAAATAAACTTCCATGGTCAAGATTCTTCCTGACTACTTACATAGTATTAAGTGCCCGAATTTTGTCTAGGGAATGCTAAGGGTGTGTACCAACGTTGGAAGTCAGCTCTGGACAGTCCTTGTCGGATTCAGAGACCTGATGTAGCAAACTGCACAGCTAATCATACATATCAGGCATCTGATACTATATATTGTGAATTGAACCAGTATGTAAGATCAAATGGCGAGTCTGGCCGAGGCTAAGCTAACAAAATGTTGGAGCTCTCATGTGACACCTGGGCAAGTGGCATCCGCCCAGAAGATAGATCATCGAAGTGACAGAGTTCAGGCCCAATGCTGTCGTGCGATAACCCCCTTTCTAGCCTGCACTATAGTATATGTCAGACTTGATACTGGTATTCAGTACCACCGGATGGCAAAGCCTCGGACTCGGATTACCTACTTGGGGAGGTAGCTACAGCGGCCTCGAACGATGGATGGGAATACACACCCTACTTTTATTCAGAGATAGATAGCCCTTTGGTCTGCTAAAGATGATGATATATCAGGGTATTGGCCAAGCTAGTTGAATGCAAACGAATGCTACTATAATGCAATCAGTACATAGCCCACCACTCTGTCCGAACGCCAGAGACTATAAGGCATCCATGAGTTGACTCCGGTGCAGCACTTGAGCCAGAGCCTTGCCTCTAGCACAATACGTAGTGCTGGCTTCAGAGGAACTCAAAAGCGATGCGCCCTGGTCCTCGCGAGGAGTCCTACCAAGGTATTCAAATAGTACGATTGTAAGTCAGGGAATACTTCAACTTTCATCTCAAGCCAGATTTTCAATACCATAATCAACGATTAGGAAGGGAGCACTTGAGCAGTCGACGCTTATGTCAACATGGCAAGCCAGTACTATGTACGATTGCTTCAAATATTACCCATGTGGAAACAAGTGGACGCTCCAGAACTAAGATACGAGGCGCTGGAGCACTCAATCTACTAGACTGCTGATGATCAATTAGGCCCTCAAAACGTCTTTCGCGAAATAGTAACCTTTTCGACAATGCTATGGGCCACTGCCTGTGACGAAACCAGTACGTACGCCTATTGAGCAACGGGCGGGATACAGAGAACCTCGCAATGGACCAAATATCTGTCGTTGTTGAAAGTGCCACCAGGATGGGGAGAAGAGAGACATTCGGAAGTACCTAGGTAGACAGGGGGCATTTGTTGGCAGCTGTACGTCCGACTAGGTTCCAAACTTCGTTTCAACTACGCAAAGAACAGAATGCGTTAAGGAAACTCAACTAGATCAAAACTTTGCGCGGACTTCCTTCGGGGATAGTTCTCAGCTCCTTTGTGACGAGGACGAACATTTGAAGTGGCCGAGGCCGTCCTGGTGGCTCATGTACCCAGGTAGATCCTTGTGTCAACTCGGATATCATGACCACCAGCAGATAGACCCTTGTCTCCAGTTGTGCATCACGCACGCCAACGTTGCCCTGTGAGACAGAAGCTGTATAATACCTAGGTAGGCTGTGGTAGGTAATTAGCAGGCACAAGATCTGCCTGCGAAGACGGTCCCGTGACGCATTGATGACCAAGACGCTGTGGGACATGCAAACTAGTGAATCAAGGGATATTCGCCCGGCCGAGAAGCGCATGATCAAGTATAAGCATTCTCAGCTCATAGGCACCTGCCGCCGAACGGGACATGCTAGCACGCGCCTGCGAGTCGCGTACGTGATGGACAGATCCCAAACTGACATCCATGGTACCGGGAAGCTGACAAGCACACGATACACACTGGCAACCTCCAGATCATTGGCGCAGGCATCACACAAGCGGTGCCTGCCCGAGCAACAGGCTTGTAAGACGATCGTGCTAGCACTGACTGGACTGGGCAGATAGCTCAGACTTGCGGTAGGGCGAGTACATTCGAGAGTTCATCCGGGCTGCTTGAAACAGGTTGCTGTGAACGGCCCCAGGGTAGCTTTGCAATATGCCGTAATCAAGTGGTAATACAATAAGATGCAATGCTGTCAAGTGGCGCAGCGGCTGCAGACTTGCAATCTTATGAGGGTTCACCTGCCGGATCTTTGTCGATTTTGAGTATTGCTGCATCCGCTCTGAACCCTGTTGCTGTGGCCCCGCATGCAAACCCTAGACTTCCATCTGCATGTGATAACGGCGGCCGTCACTTCGTGTTATGTCTGGAATGTCATGCGTGAAGATGAGATAAGATGAGATGAAATAAGCTGGATGAGATTCACACGGTAGTCCGTACTCTGGGTTGCATCACCGAGCATCAGCAAATGCGGCAGCCCCAGAGCCCAGTGGCGTGAGAGTTCGTCGTCCTCTATCGGCGAAGTCCATGATCATTTTGGCGAGTTTTTCTCACGGAGGATCGTGAACAATCTTTCTGGAAGCTTTCTTGGCGCGGGTCCGCTGGGGCTTTCAGTCCTACGGTGCAGTGCTACACTACTGTACCATGTAGGTACCAAGTTTGTACTTAGGTACCCTAAGTGGATGGGAGGGGCTCCATCAAATTGGCATTGCGGGGCAACCACGCCTACGGACTCTTGGCTTCAAGGAAGATCCTGTCGAACAAAATCGATGGATAGATCTAGCCTTCCAGCCTGCCCAATTGTCATCCATTGGGTAGTTGCATATAAGCAACTGAGTAGCTCAAAGCCCTACGCCCCGCTTCATGGGGACCCAGGAAGGGAAAGGATACTCAGGCTGTCAGGCAGATACCAGTCAGTATTTAGGTCGGGTGACTGCTCGAGTTGGACCGGAGCGATACACTCCGCCTGGAGATATCGCAATCAAAAAAGTGTTACAGTATGCAGCTGATTATCGGCCGCCACCAAGCCGGATTGCAAATTGTTAATATCAAAAAAGTGAGGAGGGGTCCTGCCCAAAACCGTTAGCTGCGATAGGGGAGACTTGAGAGGCAGCAGGTGCAAGCAGGATCGACAGTCCTTATAAAGTGCAGTCTTGGATATCCATGGATGTTCAGACGGATTGCCTTGCCCATGTCGTCAGATTGGAAGTCTCCCAGGCAGCCAGGTGGACAATGGCTCCAGATGCCGTGGGCGTACGTACGCTCCGTATTGAGCAGTCACACTACGGGGATCCCTAGCCGAGCGTGGCATGTGCCTAATGTTCGCATCCGTCCGGCAAACAAGCTGTTGGATATCATTCGACGAAGGCTGGTCGTGGATCAGTCGTCCGGTTGCACAGAGAGAGACCCCATGGTTCGTAAACGAGGGATTGTGAGCTCCTTATTACGCCTGGGTGCCAGCGACGTTCTCAGGCCTGTGGAACAGTCTAGAGTGATGAGTTTTGATGTTCAAACTCCAGTGTCGTGGCCTTGTCTCCAGTGTCCATCTCTAAAGCAAAATACCCAGAAGTTTGGTTGCACGTGAGCCCCTGGGAAATAAATGTGCTTACTGTCATGATTCCGTGGCCCGCATAGACCGATGTGGCCTTATGGAGGCTCTTGATAGCCGATCGGAGCTGTCATAGCAGGTGACATGTGACGGAGAAATATTTTGGTGGCTCCTCTTGTGGCTCCTTTATCGGCTTCGGCCAATGTGGACCTCCGGACCGTATGACTGTCGAGACTGAAGTCTGTCTTCAACTGTATCTTGGTTGAGGAAATCAGGGGCAGGAGACTCGTGGCTGCTTGATTTGTTACGTGGCATCGATTTGCCGACTGCACCATTGACATCCCACCTTCCCTTCCCTGTCATCCCCTGCTCTTCCCTGTCCGTCCGCTGCCCGTACCTGACGCTTTCCTTCTTCAGGTAACGGTCGTTTTTCGACACTCAGGCACCGGCCTCTCATTCGTTCGCGGGCCGGCCCCGGAGCCAGCCCTTGCTGATGCACGGATGCACAATTCAGGGGTAGGCTAGCGTCGTCAGGCACTCGAGTACCCAGTGAATTTACGAGACGCAGTCGAAGGCGCATACCTAGGTATTGTCCCCCACCTACATCCTGCTTGGGCCTTGCCCACCTGGGTATGAGGCATGTAGACGCCACCTGCTGAAGCCATGTCGACTATAGAATCCAATTGGGAGCCAGGTAGATCTCCTGCTGCGATGGGGTACAGTTCAGCAACTGATCTGATGCAATGCTCAGTGCTTTGTCTGTGAGACAGAGAATCTCACGTTTCAATATGAAGGTCTGAGACCCTTTCCGTTGGTTACTTCAAAATCATTCCAAGACTAATTCAGCTCGGCATGGGTGCATGTGCATGGGCCTGATGGGTGATGATGGCGTAACTTACACATATTGGACCAGCTCAGGCCTCCGCGGGCCGTGGCAAATGGGAACACCCAGGCCCGTCAACACACAAGGTCATCGGTGCGTCAAACGTACGGTCTCCCCTGTATTGACCTCGACAGGGGCGATGTGATGATGGGACTGATGCCTGGCCGCGACTATGTAGCAGTGTGCTTGACTGGGTGAATGTCGGTCTGTTCGATGTAAACCATGATCCAGTTGACAACGCCCGTTGTTTCAAGTTTCATTTCCGCGACCAACGCCACCAAGCACGCGGAAGCAGCAAGAGGCTCGCAGAAGCAGCGAGCCGAGGGCAATCAATCGAAATTCTGGGAATTAAGTCGACACTGATGGTCCTGCCGCTCTCGAAGGGACTATTGGGGTAATCAGGCCTTGTGATTGGTGGCGGATGGCGAGTGCCGGGTGGTTGAACGATGTTGAAGGAGGCCGCTTTGTCTGCGGCCTCATAGGTCGTAGCATGACATGGAATGCGAACAAAAGGCCCTCTGGAGGTTTGAAGCGCTGTTGGAGGCAAACAAATGATCATAGCAGACAGAATACTAAGTGCCGCAACATTCAGTATGTACATAGCTATGCTCTGCTGCATGTGCCAGGGTACATAGTATGCAGTAGCAGCCAGTAGATGCATCCTGTAGGAACGCGGAGGCTTGCAAGCCGTGAAATCTAAACCCGTGATGCAGGTTCGTTTGTTGGTGGAGAGAATCTGATTGATCCGCATCATCCATGAGTACTATGTAGGGTTGTCATCCGTATTTCGGGAATGGATAGAAGATGCGAGCCCCCTCTTGGTGGAGAGCACGAGGCTGTTAATCCGTCTGGCCTTCCGCCGGCGGTAAGCGTGGCGGGTGCAAGCTTAGGCTCGCAGATGGAGCTCTCGAAGCCGAGGATACATATTGTCGTGTACATATGGTGGGAACGTTTGTTTCAAGAAAAGCAGGCGGAGGTTCCGTAAAGGGATGCCAGGTGCCTATATAGTAAAAGAGAAAGAGTTCGAAGTAGATTTTCTAAAATACCTATTAAGTACTAGGTACCTAGGTAGGTATCTCATATGCAATGTAAGTTTCGAGAGTGTTCCCCAAGATCCTTGTCCCTGCCTTGCCGCCGTCTTCCCCTTCCCGTTCCCACTCCTTCCGCACTCATTGCTGTACCTAGCACTTGCTGCACAGGCGCCCCACGTTTGCAAATGGCACCAGTTGACACCAGTTTGCCCAGAACACCGGATGATGCGTTATGTACCCTGTCTATCTAAGGTGCCCCACACAGCCTCTCAATCCCACCCATCCCAATCTGCACCTCCAGGGCTGGTCTTCTTCTGGCACCCAATGTCCGGCCGTTCCTGTACCACAGTACTCCTCAATTTTCGCTCTCTCGTCGGTCTCGATTCTCTCTCGATTGTCCTTGCACTTTATCGTCTCTTGTCAATGGAACTTCCGTGATAGCACTCGTTTCTACTCTTCATTACTTCCCTTTCTGTTTTGTCGTGTCATCGCGGCCACTACACCGTGCCCCAGCTTTCAATCGGTTTCGTGTGCGATTCGCGAATTGCCCAACCAACTCTGTCCTGTTTATTGGACACCAATTGGCCCATCAGGCCTTCTTCGAATCGTAATTTCTTTCAGACTGCGAAGTTGAATACCTTTTGAGCTCGACTTCGTCCACTCAAAATCATTACTTTCTCCTTGACAGATCACCGCACAGATCCAGTATCAACAGACAACCTCACTTGATTCGATTCATAGGGCCCGATCGAGAGAAAGCGAGACAGATCAGCCTCCTCTGCCGTTTGCCCCACGAGCAACCAACCAACTAAAACCTCTCCTGCATCTTCTCTGGCATGTGAGAGTTCCAGCTTGACCTCACGCGCTCGGTCATATCCCATTCTTCGGCACCACTGACCCCTTGGACGCACCACGACCACAACACGGCCCTGTTGCCAGCCAAAATCACACATAGGAAACTACTAGGCCCTCGTGCAGCTCGGCATCCCCCTGTCCACTCTCTCACCAACCTCTCACTGTTACCCTCGCGGGATAGTCCAACCAAACTTCCAGTCTGCTCGGTCCACAGCTCACATCGTTGATCCGAGAACATCGCTGGGAACGGTTTGGTTCGCACCGCTGCTGCCGAAAGCAAGGGGCGGTATTCAGTATATCACTGCTGCGTAACCAATTGCTCCGTCGGACCGGACTCGCCCCTACTCCTTGAGACGCCCTCGGTACCACAGATGTAAGTGAACGTCTTTTGCACACCAAAACCCTAAGAATCATTCCTATTCCAATCCCGCCGTACTGCAATCTGTATGTAAGCTTGGACCTACTACCCAGTCGCTATTACGGGGTATCCTTCCAATATGGTTCAGCTCATCCAGCCGTGATCCCAGCGCTATTCAACAATAGCAGCAGCAGCTTTTCGACTATCTATACATACCACAACGATCGGGCTATCTCGCTGATGTTCAGAACCCACAGTCGTATCGCGAAGGTTCGTCGGACCAACCCTCGGTCCTTCTTCGCACAGCCCCTGAACCCCGGATTTCGAGAGGTTGAGCGTCACAGTCCTCTACTGCCACCCTGCGATGCAAGAAACTCTTCGAGGAGTCGCCCTCTGAAGACGGCAAATCTGTCACCCCTAGGACCTGCCGGACACCGCTGCCTTATCAAACTACTGCCGTGTTCGATTGATACTTCCCGTGACGATGAATCGATTCAAGAACAAGAAGAAGGGCAAGGATGAGTCTGCGTCCGCTCGTCCATCCCTTGAGTCCGACTCTTCCTTCTCTCTGTTTCGGCGGGGCAAAAAGTCACAGGAGCAGGAGCAGAAGAAGGAAATTGATCTGGCGACAGCACTGCCGTCTAGCGATGATTTTCGCACGAGTCTTCTTATGTCGGGACTGTCCGCCCGCTTTTCTATGCTTCGCGAGCAGGATGATCCTAATACGAAAATTGGCAAGGCGAGCGACGACAGCGTGCTGTATCCCAAACGTCAGTCAAGACTAACAGACTTCGGTTTTGCCAATGGAGCGGGGCTCAAGGATATAGCCGAGGTTGAGTCCATTAAGGGACCTCAGTTTCTACGCGCCGAATCCATCGCTTCTAACGACTCGGGCGCAGTGATGACCAGGTCAAAGCCTACCGAGGGCAATGTTTTGTTTGGTGGTAGGCAGAAGATCTACAAGATTGCGGTCGGCGCCGCATCTTCCAGGACTCTGGCCGATGGTATGAGTGGTCGAGCGTTGTATGATGATGATGTTGCAATGTCTGCATTTCAGAGATGGAGGTTGACGGAGAAGGAAAAGAACCAAGCGTCGCCGAATGGGTATGAGGAAGACGAAGCCGATAAGACAGCAGGCGACGAAACAAGACCTACGGAGGATACTTCATTCACCACGAGGTCAGAATCTCCTCTACCCCACGAATACAACACAAAGCGCGAGACTTCCTCAACGACATCATCGGCACCATCTGGCGGGCGCAACTCCACTGCAGCCACATCAGTTGTGTCTCAGCCCACAGCTCTCGCGAAAGAGGGTCACTCGCAACAAACTACGGCGACTTCGCCAACAAGCTCAGCACCGACAGTGGACCGGCATGTTCTTCGGACGCGTAAACTCTACGAGCAGGGGCTGACTCAAGACCTGCAACAGCAGCAAAACTCAGCTGTATCGCGCCTTGAAACCCTTTCGCGTCGACCTGGAGGTGCCCGGACCCCGGACCTAGGTCCGAATACGCCCTCTCCAATAGTGCAGACTTTCGCCGATCGGTTTGGCGAGCGTCGGACGATCTTGTCCAAGGGTAGTGCCCCGAACTTGCGATCCTTCGTCCCACCGAGCACCGGCTCTTCCATTGGTGCTATTGACAATGGCACGCGAGTGTCGAATACAGCAGAAGCCAAAGGTGCCTTTCTATCGACGCCACCCCTGTCTACGCCACCCCTGAGCCCTCCCATTAGCGACTATGGGACGGGCGAGCAGACAATTCTCCCAATCAAAGCTCAAGACCATGGCAAAGCAACCGCGATGGGTGTTTTTCAGAAACCAGCTCAGCCTTATGATGACTCCAAATATGCTGAGCGGCAGCTCCAGTTACAACAAGGTCGAGAGACACCAACCCAGAGGTTCCGGAAAGACTCCAACGCATCCTCCAATGACTTTCGCTCTCGGTCAGCGGCTTCAGCTCGACAGGAATCTGATACAAAGGCGACTCGACCATCAACTAAGGTTGCCTTGGAACAAGAAGAACCAGTGGGCGGTGCGTCCTCAGACGATGGTATCGAATCACCCATCTTGAACGAACACGTCAACAGAGGCGCCTTCTCTCCAGAAGTCAAAATAGAGCGACCGTCTGACCAGGACCACCCGGCTCTCCGAGCATCGGCCATACCAACACCACTGGCATTCCCCGAGAAGGCAGACCAAGAACATAGTTATCCGGCAGAAGCATCAGATCTACTCACATCTGAAACCGCAGAATCGCGACTCGAAGATTCACCAACTCTGGGACCAAACGGCGGTCTAAGCGTCATGGTTCGACAACACCTGCGAACAGGGAGTGATGTCTCGTCTATCCTTGGTGCACGCGGTGTCCGTGACTCTATGGTGATACCGGATGATACTTGGCAAGATCGAGACTGGAAATCACCCCAGGAACAGGATCTTGAGCCCAGCTCCCACTCCACGCCAGAGCCCCCTTCTCATGACGAAGAACAAGTGAAGTCAGGCGACCGTAAAATTTCAGGCAATCTCCTTGACTCGCCGCGTTCTCCATCTGGAGAGGACGAATTCGCAAATCAGCTTGCGAACGCACGACGGCGTGTGAAGGAGAAGCTCACCTCATTCGTCGAGACCGACACCACTTCGTCCTCATCACCGCAGTCGCCGGCTGAGCCAGCTCGAGATCTTCCCCCTTTGCCATCACGCTCGAACCCGTTGGGTATCTTGCGTGGTAAAGGCAGTCGCGGATCATTAATCGACCGTGGGCGAGAGGCTGTGCCGAAGACAAGACTCCTCGGAATTGGCACTGTGACTACGACCTCCCCGAGTCCTGTTAAGGAGGATGTCGACGAACAGAACCACGAGGCATCCTTGGAAGTCAAGGCGCACCGTGAAGATCATGATAGCTCGGCGAAATTGGAGGAGGAAGAAGCTGCGCATCCAGGAGTCCGTGCCTTCAGGCTAGCAAAACGTGAACTTCAGAATCACAAGGAGCTCGAGGGTATGGCGACACAGCCAGCAAGAACCAACCAACACACGAGCTCGCCCGCATCGGAGAGGAGTAACCACGACCTGACCCGTACACCCAGCAGGGAACTCCAATCACGTGGCCCCTACCAGCAGCGACAGGCGAGCGAGGAAACTCACGAGATACCACCAGCGCCCCCTCGGGCACAGTCACGGGTCCCAAGAGATCGCAGCGGCTCTGATGACAGTGGTGGCCAAAGTCGCTCACGGAGCAGGCCTCCACCGCGGTCGAGGGAGCCCTCGATCTCCCGTGAAGACCACATGCCAAACGCTGCAGCGACACGCAAGGCTTCGCTGCGCCCTACAGGCTTGCCAGTAAATGCTCCTCACATGCCTACCCTCAGATCCAATCAGTTTGGTCATCAGCCGGTTGCACCCGGGTCGTATCTTGACAAAAAGAGTTCTGGTACCAATTTGAACAGCCATGTTCTCACCAAAACGGCTACTGAGCCTATGTCCGCTGGGCCTTCGCCTCTGTCTCCACGGAGCGGAGTATTTGAGCTACCTCGTTCTACCTTACAATCCAATGGCAATACTGGATCAACGCCGCCAACACCCACATATCCACCGCCGAGACGTCCTTCGCATGCCCCAAATGCTCCGAATCCGCAGATGGGCACTCATTCTAGCAATCTTAATGACTCGATGAAGAGAGTCATTAACAAGAAGGAAATTTCGGAACCAACCTTCCTGATGTCAACGAGTAGAGTCCCGACTATGAACTTGCCGCAATCTGCGACCGAAGCTCGTGAAGCCAGGTCAAGAAGCGTGTCGAGACCGCGATCCGGAAGCAATGCCGACTACGAACTGCCGCCACCACTACCTCCAGTCAATCCACGGCGAAAAAGGGATGGCTCCAAGACAAGAACGATCATCAACAGCCTGATGGGTCGCAACAGTGGCGAGACAGATGGCTCAGCCATTGGCCTGAGTATACCACCTCTGCCTCTTGCTGGTACATCCGTCGCCTCATCCGTTGCGTCCCCAGCGGACGATGGTAAGAGCGCCTTCTCTGTTAGTGATGATGAGAAGCCCGCTCCTCGCAGGCTGAGGAAAGCCAGCTCCGACGTCAGGATGGATACCCGCGCCAGTACGGCTGCATCTAAGCGTATCAGTCCACCTCAGGTTGCGGTTGGACCCCCGGCTGGAAGAGCCGTCATCACGTCCAACGTACGAGGGCCGCCGGGCGACATGCCTGGTGGTATGTTCTGATATATTTACCTCGCCATATCACTCGGGGCGCGTTCACGCTCATGATCAACACTCGAATCATTCACCGACTTCTAATTTCGACGTAGCATGTCATCAATCTGGCTTTACATACAAAGGGGTTAGAATTGAGACACATATCTGTATAATGTGCAGTGTTTACTTCTGGAGCTTGACTTTTCGTCTTCGCTGCCTTTTGCTTTCCTGATGGAGATTTACCAGTGACGATTTCAGGGGTCTAATATTCACGCCAAAGGGTAAAGGAGAGAAAATTGAGGCTACAAAGATAGAAACGACATTGCTCAAAGTGGACTGATCCCAGATGGATTCTGGGGGGCAATGATGGGGCCTGGTATATTTTTGAGATCTCAGGGTATGGCAGGGCTTCCATTTGGAAGAGCAGGTGGGCAGGCGGGCAGGCGTTTCGATACCACACATGTTATTGCCTCACTCTTGACGGGTGTTCTATTTGTCATTGGGCCAGGAGGCTTCGGAACCTTTGATGTGTTGCGATTGTGAGGACAGATGTTGATCATGACTTAGTTACTTGTTAGGACACAGTCCCAACACGATCAATGGTGTACCCCAAAGCAACCTCGGCCTTCCACGTAGATACCTGATAAGGTCGGTGTCCTATCCAAGCCATCTCATCACATGCATTGCTAGGAAAAGCCCATGAAGGCAATACCAGTATCTTCGCAGTGCTGAACATAAGTACCCGTGGACACCTACATGAACACTCCACCTCAGTCGATGGAATTCCATTCGATGGGCTGACAGAGTCTTCCTGTGAGCCTGCTTCCCGACCGCCATGGCCTGATGCCCCATTTCGCCTCATCGGGCCACGGATTGTCCTCGAAGTAGCTACAGGAAGTGTGGTGCTCCCCACGATATATGAGACTGCAATTTGGGCATATTTGGATCCTTGACATCGTATTGTAAATCCGTATCGGTATTTTCTTGCGTTCGATTTGTCTGGTAGTCAAGACATACAAGGAGTAGTTGGTCAGAGATACGAAGGGAGCAAACCGTATGGACAGCATAGAAGTGCTTGCTATTTATCAAATCAACTTTCCATGTGACTGAAATATTCTGCATAGTCAGTCGTATAGATAGATTGACTTACTACACCCACTACACCTACTACACCTACTACACCTAAATACTGCACCTATGTAGTCACTTGGTTACCCAACCTCCTCTGCTGTCTGTTACGCATGCTTCACTTACAGTCAGAAAGTGTTCGAGTTGTGCGACTACTAAATCAGCGGTGAGCTTAGTCTCTTGTGACCCGTATTAGCAGTCATCACAGCTACTTAAATGCTCACTGGTGCGTTACAGGACCTTGGTATATTAGTGACTTTCTACAGCCTTGGCAGTTTCTACACAGTGTCTCATATACGTACAGTAATACCCATGAAATACTAGTGGGTGTGTTCTTTTCACACGAGAGCCGCTTCACAATCACAGGGGAGTATAGGTTCTTTGCATAAGGGCTACTGCCAGCGGTATAATGTCATAACTTCGGCTGTCAACCAGGAATCATAGAGCACACTCCCTCTCACCACCTGCTTAGGTGTGATTATGCTGATTACGAGTACTAGTGGTTAAGGAGAATACCGTTCACACCGGCCCAACCCAATTATACACGACATCCAGAGAACAAGCACTCGTCCAGCGGTCACAGCCTCATTGCTGCGGGCTCCGACCAAGAATGTTTCGGTCAGTTCCGGACGTGTTGTCAGGCTCGGGAAGCTGAGTATGAGGCTGAGAGTTGAGGCCAATGAGGCTCATCATACCCACGTGCGAAGTGCTAGAGACTTTGAGCCCACCTTAGCTAGGGAGGCTTGATCTTAAGTGTCCATTTGTACTTACCAAGAGCACCGATAGTCCAACTAGGAGGATCAGCAGGGCCATAACCAGAATCATTGCCTGGTATGGTATTTCCCGTGGCGTTGTTGGGGTTCTGTGGTGACATTATGATAAGTTCGGTCGTTGACGTTAACGACTTCTTTGTTTGTGGGCGATGTAAGTGTAGTTGCTCTTGGGGGGAGGAAGGGGACTAAGACCAAGAGAGGGAGTAAAGCCTGAGATTATATGTTGGTGAAAGAATGATGATCGAGTCGGAGCAAGCAGTCACTGAAAGAATTGAAAGTATCGGAATCACAGCAGCTACAAACGTTACCGAGTATATTTACGAAGCTATACAAGGTTGTTCAAGCCTTATTCTTCGTCACGTAAAACCCGCCCGAAGCCAGAGATATGATGAACTAGGCTGTGTGAGACTACTGAAAAGGGAACTCACGTATCTCACTAATACTGTGTTGATGTGAGGTATTTAAAACCCAAATTTCCAAATGTCGAGATATGTGACCTGTTATACGCGTAGACAGATTTCAAAAGATCCCGTGTTTAATGAATGACATATTCACTCCCTATAAGCGCCCTTCATCCCAGCATGAGCCACTTGAATCTGAGTACGATTTGCGATATCGTTGTGTGGCTAGAGTGAGTATTTGTTGATGGGACTCTCGATGGATTGTCCGGTGTTTACGGACAACCACACCGTACATATATGTAAGCAAGCTGCATAAGCATGTCGCTCCTTCGGTTCGGGCCAACAATACCCCGCTTCATTCTCTTATTCTCATCCTCGATCTCATCCTCGGCGATTTCTGGATTACTCGTATTAGTCTACCTGTCTCATTGATTCCGAACACACGCACGCAAACTATACTGTGGCAGCTGTCTTGTCAAGGGTCAAGACTTCTCCGTTGCGCAGTGATGTTGCCCCCCCTGAGAGCCGACACACAGCTGTTCGCCATCGGCTCGATCATCTCATTTCTCGAGTACTCATGGTACCTCACCGAGTACCCATGGAATACCGACGAAGCCAGCCGGGTAGGCCTGGGCCCACGGCTGAAAGTGCACGACGTGCTGAACAAATTGACATGGTATCTCCCGAGGTTTGAAGCTCGCTATGCTAAGCCCGACGGCTCCTCCATTCATGCTGATGGACTGGACACGCTGGTCGAGAGATGTCGTGTCCTGGCGCGCGAGCTTGTGCGTGGGTTCTCTAAGGTGGTGGAAGGGGGTACAACTGTAAATGAAACCGAACTCGTGGCTCAGCAGAGGTGGGCGATGCTGTCGCGGCGGCTGGATGCTGCTGGCTTGAAGGCGCGTATCGATAGGATTGCTAGGAACCTTGGGGGGTGGCTTGTTGTTGTTGTAAGGTAAGTTGAAACCCGAACCTTGACTTCATTGGGATATCGGAATACCCAAGGGGATAGTTTAGATCGGAGAGGGCCAAGGTGACACCGTGTACTGAGACACTGACCACTATCGACCACAGATCTGAGGACTGGGAACCCAACATCAAGCTCAAGGAGTTGACAAAAGAAGCCGAGTCCGTCTCCTCGGTCAGGGCTGAACAGATAACGAGACTCTCCAGAGGCGTGCGCATGGCGTTGGGACTGCCAACCAAAGAAGCTACCGTCAAAGACAAGGGTCAGCCTATGTCCCGGGCCTTGGATTCCTCTGAGGACTCGGGTCAGGAGAGCCAGCCGAAGCGGAGGATCAAGACGAGGAGAAGGCAACGCCCAAACGCGAAGCCAAAGCCTACCGCAGACTATGGGTCAATTGAGGGACTACCAAATTGGTTTTGCCAGGTCAAAGATAACATCATTGTCCTGGACGAGCTTATGCACGAGATGCCCATTGAGCTTCGGATACTGAAGTTCGTGACATACGATTCCATGGACTCTCGCGAGGACTCGATCCAGGATGCTGAGGGAAATACTTTTGACTGGATGCTCGACGATACAAGCAGTTCGGCAATCGAGCCGCAATTGGTACAGGCCCGCGAGTCTTTCATCAGATGGCTCAACAGTGGCCAAGGCGTTTTTCATATTTCCGGGAAAGCTGGTGCAGGGAAGTCAACCCTCTTCAAGCTGTTATGCCACCACCGACGGACCCAGGCCGAGTTGCAGGATTGGGCCGGGGAGGATGAGCTTGTTGTCGCCTCCTTCTTCTTCTGGAACTCAGGCAACCCTTTGCAGACGTCCTTGGAAGGCCTGTTCCGATCTATACTGGTGCAGGTGTCACGGCAGTGTCCGAACCTGATGCCGGATCTCTTCCCGGACGCCTGGGCACTTTTATCTGAGTCGAGAACGAGTGGCAGCCATGTTCCGGACGAGGCACTCTGGGGTGACAACGCAATAATGCAAGCATGGAATAACCTACGAGACTTGGAAAGTGATCAGTACAGCATGTGCTTCTTCATTGACGGCCTGGACGAGTACACCCAGACTGAAGATGGCCCCTCGTATGAGGAGTTTGCCAATCATTTTCAGAAATGGGCTGAACGAAACGGCGACGTGAAGTTTTGCGTGTCCTCCCGACCGTATCATGACTTCCTCAACGCGTTCAGTCCTGATCAACGGCTTCACCTACATGATCTGACTCATCGGGATATCAAGGCCTTTGCCGATGCATCCTTTGGCTCTCCACAGGACGCACGGTATCGAGGTATCACAGCCATTCTCGTCAGCACCATCACTGTACGTTCCGAAGGTGTATTTGTTTGGGTCCGCACAGCTGTTCGATCGCTTCTAGCCTTGATGAAGCGCGGGGTGGAGCCTGAAGCCGTCCTCAACGAGAGCACAGGGTATCCCTCGGATATTTATGCGTTATACGGCTACCTTTTACGCTCCCTTAAACCTGAGGAGCAGTCCGAAGCCATGCATATGATCCGTATTATAATTGGTAATCCTTTCTCTCAGCCACCCAACGCACTGTGGCTCAGCTGGATCGATGAGCTCTATGACCGCAATTTCCCTGACCCGTCTGGATCAAGACCATATACAGCTGGTGAGGTTAGCAAGAGACATGATGCTGTGCAGGGAAAACTCGAGTGTCTGGCCAGAGGCATGTTGACCATGTTTACGGACCGTCGGGAGCCTAAGAATGGAGACCAGTTCTATCGTCAACGGGTCCAATTCTTCCACCGAACGGCAAGAGACTTCTTCCGGAAGCCTCTTGCTAGTGACTATGCTGGGAACGACACCGATTCTGTCGGTATTTTGCCCGTGGGAGAGGACGCCTTGACCGAAACCTTTCTCAGGCTGAGGCTGGCCGAGATAGTACTTGCAGGCAAATACCGCGCAGCACCAGGCGCCGACCCCCGCAGGCGAAGATTGTATTTCAACTACATGCGATCACTGTTCGGCCTGAGAGACGGGTCCGGCGATACCTTTCAGATTCCCGCCAAGTATCTGGACATCCTGCGGAAAGATCTCCAAACCACGCATGAGGAGAAGTTCGGCTCGGCATATGCGGTGAGCGGATCACTCTCTATCTCCAAGCCCAACGTGATGAGTGAAGATCCCGAGACGCCAGCTTCCTTCTTGCACTTTGTGCTGGCGTACGGCCAGTACGAGTACGCCCTCGAAGAACTCAGAAGGCGCGGAGCAACCGATGAAGGCCCCTCGGATGCGGAACACAAGGGCAATGGCAGGGGCACGGGACAGTCATTGACCGAGCGGGAGCTGAACCTGCTGCTGAGCGCGGCTTTCGGCGGGACAACGAGCAGTAGGACTCCTCTCGGGGCCTTCGAGGCGCTGCTGCCGTTTGCTGGTAGCCCGCTGGCGATGGTCACCTTACGTCCGCCCGTCAGCAATGATTTCCTTGCTTCTGTCTCGCGTGGGGCCAGCGTCCTGCTGGTCTTTGCCAGTACGTTGGTGTTCTATTGCCAGCGTTGGGGAGGGATCGGGGAGGGTGTAGGGAGGAGGGAGGTCCAGAATATACAGCGTGTCCTCGCCATGCTGGTGAGCACTGTCAGGTTTCTCATGGACTCTGGGCTGAGTAGGAGCGGAGCGGATGGGTCACCGACAGATCTGATACTCGTTCTGAAACCCAAAATGGCTACTGGTATTGCGGGTCGTCGGCCATCTCATACCACTGCCGTATCTCCCATTGGGACTTCGGCATCAGGGCTTTCTTCAAGCGCGCCGACGTACTATACGACACTGAAAGCGGTTGCAACTGCCTTCGGCGGCGCCGAGGATGCCGTCGAGGTGTTCAACCCGAATCAGGACACCGACGGTGATGCTCATCGCGTCTTCGTTCGAGGCTCATCGCTCAAGGAGTTTCTGTGTACCCAAGTGGCTCACTCGGACGGGACATCAATCGCTGTTGAGGACGACCTGTGTTTTAGGATCTACTAGAGATATTATTAGCAACTATCCCAAAGGGCAAGAGGGACTTATTTCTTTCGGTAATGGGCTCATAATTATTTCCTTACGTCGTCAATTAGATAGACACTGCATCATAAACACTATATCTAGTATCTCTAACCAAGCCTGCAGTCGAAGCTGGTAGTGTTGATAGAAGGAGCTCGACGCCCCTCGCAATCGAGATTCAGGGGACCCGAGACAAATCCAAAAGTGCATGGCGCAATCAGCATGAACGCCACGCGCGGTGCTTATGATGGAAATCATCGCTCTGCCCGTAGAGATCGCGTACGTATCCCTACAGCACTGGATCACTCAAGCGAATAAAAGGGCTTTCTGTTCTCATCTTCGCCCCCAATTGGCTGCTGTCGCGCGTTGGAACACGATTGGATCCATCATATCCTCGAGAAGTCCCGGGAGGTCCGGTCGAATCTTCCGTTGTCGCTAATGGATGGACCGGAGCCCGGGGCCGAATCGGATAGGAGGCGGCAAGGTATTGAGGCCGAGAACAGCCGGAACGTGTCGTACACGCTATAGCGCCTTGGCACTCTGCTTTTTACTTGACAAAGCGAGATCAAAACGATAGCTTTCCATAGCTTTCGGGTGTGCTTCTGATGAGAGATAGAATTCGGAAACACTTTTAGGGTCCGCGTATGAAAATATGGTGGTAACCAAGGCCGGGATGAAAAGCTTTGTCCTGCGGTGTTCTGGCGGCATCAGGACCCCTGCAAGCGGCGTCACAAGGTCTAGATAATGCTCTGGCAGCCTGGAGGATCGCCAAATCGTGATCGGTAATGACCTATACCATAGTATTGATTGATCAGTCGTGAGGCCTCGTTCTCCCACGGAGCCGGTTCACATTGCCGACCAGGCCTTAGTAGATACCGGTTCAGCGGAGAGATCCCCGCCAATGCGGGGGAAGCGTTGGCCGTCACGGCTGGGGGAGCCCACGGGTGATGTCAGAAAGGGAACATCCCGGGTGGGTAGGAGATTTCCATGGCGATCAATCCTTTGATCGGCAAAAGTGCTTCACATGTTCTGATAGGACATGGAACCTGGCATGCTTCTGCTCTTCGTGCAGCTGAAGCGTTCATGGATGTCGCAACATTGCGGTCTGGCTCGGCTGTGACGCGCTTGACGAGGCTCAGGCGGAGACTCTCTTGCGTCAATAGGCTCTTCACAGCCTAAGCTGACTGGCTGACAGGCCGAGCACCTTCCTAGATTCCTAGGACCGCTAGGTAGTATAACCGTCTAGACTCCAAAGCCACGCGATGTGACAGAAAATGCTCTGTCAAGGCCTTGGGCACATGCAGCCCACGGAAGTCACGATGGCTCCAAGGGGAAACGATAATATGTCGGAACGGATGCTGGACTGCATGTCCACTCGGGCACGGGTGCCATGAGGCCGGCGGGGTGATCATCGGTATGTACCGCTGAAAGTGCGGGGTTGGGGTCGGAGGTACGTGTATGTGATGAACCCGGCAGCAATTGAAGTGTATCGAGTGCGGATCCGTGTACAATAGGCAGCGGGTTCCGACCCATTATCGTAGGGAGGAACTTGAAGCTGCAAGGTTCGACAAGCTCTGGTCAAACGCTACCTACATAGGTGCCATCCATCTTGCATCAAGGTCGCATGGGGATCTGCTGCGTAACAGCTTAGCAGCGCAGGAGAGGTCGAGTTTCGGGGAGGCGCGATGTTGACAGCGGAACGGTGGAAGCCGTAGTGTGTGTCAGTGTGTGGGTGGGCTTACTCGGGGTTTGTTCCAGCCGTCTGGATCAATGATGGATTTGCGGGGATGACCCACAGGGCCCTTAGCCGACCTTGGCCAGGCAATGACATCTGCCATGAATCTGGGGAAGCGGCTAATGGTTAGTGGGTCCTTCCCCAAAGAACCCCCTAATTCATGTACCTACCTACCTTAGGTAGGTAGGTACCTATAACTGTACCTCACGGCACGGCAAGGGTCGGAACGTCTGTTGTCAAATGCGCCCCCAAGACATACTTGTGCTGCTTTTCCGGTAGGACCCGGGTTGTTTTAGCCTGCCTCTGTCTTTGTATTCAGCCCTGTCGTGTGCTACTACCCTACGGTCTCACGGTTTTCCCAACTATCAGCGAGGGCGTGCGTAACGGCCCCTAAGCTACCTAGGTCGGTAAACCAAAACAACACAACCGCGCAGAGTACCAAGTACCTAGGTACCCAGGTAGCGAACAGGAAGCGCTCTGAGGTCCGATTTGGCGCAGTTAGTCCAGGCCTGCTGCTTCTTAGGCCAGGGCGACTCATCTAGACCACTAATGTACCTAGGCAGGCTGACCATAACGTTTGTTAGCCAATGATAGATTCTCAAATCGTTTGTCGGATCCTGGCTCGGCCTGTGTGTCTCGACCGAATGTAGAAACACCATCAAGCCCACATGCAAAACCCCAAGTTCGACCACAGCTCCTGCAGCCCCGTTTGCCCATATTCCCCATACGCCCGATCCTGTGCATGGCTCAATCCTGATCCAGTCACTCACCTGCTCATAGTCAGACCCTTTTAAGCATCCAGCCGCTTGAAATGACGAAGCACCCCTGTCATTATCCTCCCCGAAGCTTGCAGGGGTAACCATCGTGACGCTCCGGCTGGTTTTCGTCGCCCGGCGCACACCATCACCACCCTCAAGACGTCTTGTTGGCCAGTGGGATTCTGCTCCCGTCTTATACGGTACGGCCCCACATCGATTATCCATTTATACCCTCAGCCCAGGAACTATCCTCTCTCCTCGGCCAAGTGGACCCATCTCGGACCCATACTTCAACTAAAGACACCTTCTACTCTCCGAGACTGGATCACACAAGTGGATTCTTCGCTATCACAAGCATCCGAACTTGAGGACAACCCTGCAACAACGATCCCTGGCACTTAGATCGGCAGTCACCCAGCCGAAGCTTCGTTACCTCGTTCTCATACAAAAGCCCGCCATGCCTTCCTTCAAGGAGCCTATTGCGAGAGCTGCTTCTCCATACATTGATCCCAACGTTCAAGGACCTCGAGCTAAGATTCTTTCTTCCGGTATCCAATCAGACCTTCGCAAAAGTACGTCTTGCTAGATCAGGCCTCCTTCCTACCCTTTCCTTTGCTCTCTACTGACATTCAACCTCAGTGGTTGCCAATACCGTCAATAGGACCGGCCTTCACCCCAGTGGTGTAGAGTGAGTTTCACCTCCACGGTCTGATCATGGCGACGGTGGCTAATCAGTACTTTTATAGGCCTCATCATGACCATACAGAGCTAGGTACGGAGGCCATATGCTGAATGACTATGCCAGTGTGTGGCTAGCAAAAATAACGAGTATGGAACTGACAACGATACAGAGGAGGAACTGCACGAGAAGGCTCACATCGACTATGACCGCGTTGCAATTGTATGTCATCTAGAGCCCGGTGGCGAAAGAACCAACACTGCTGGGCCCTATACTAATGGAAATCCAGATCCCCAACCCCTCTGTTGCGGCTCTATACGAAGATGCCCTTGTCTATGAGCCAGGTTCCGCCATTTCATCTACCGGTGCCTTGACTGCCTACTCTGGCAAGAAGACTGGCCGTTCGCCTCTGGACAAGAGGATAGTCAAGGAGCCCGGCTCCGAGAACAAGATCTGGTGGGGACCTGTCAACAAGCCCATGAGTACTGATGTGCGTATATCCTCTTCAATTGTCTATTCAATCGGGTTGGTTCTGGGTGTAGTACACCTCCTGGCGTGGTGCTGCAGTCGCACGAGGCGCGTCCTAACATGCCGTCACGAGCACTCTTCAATTCCCGACTTTCACCGCGTACGCTCGGGGCTCTGACAGCCTACGGCGAGCTCGTCCAAACGAACTGCATGTCATGCGTGAATCCTACAGCACTCACGAACCCCTTTCCTTTGTCCTTGCCATCACTGCATGTGACTGCCAAGAGCGATCTACATGGTTTATGCACTCCATGCTGGATAGCGGCTCTGCTCCACTTGCCCCTGGTCGCTGAGGTCACCACCTTGCAACCCCTTTCGGCACAGTTCATGCACCCCGCTCTCACTCACAACTCACACCCGACTTCCGTCCCACAATCTGCATGGCGCTTCCACATGCAGATCTGTAATTGCCCATACCACACCGATCCACATTGCCGGTAGCCGGTACTCCCAAGCTCAAGATGTTCATAAGACTGACACGTGACACCTTGACAGGTTTGGAAAATCAACCGCGAACGTGCGGTCGATTATCTTAACACGAGGAGCCGCATCTACGTCGTTGATGGCTACGCTGGATGGGACGAGAAGTACCGCATCCGCGTGCGTGTCGTCTGCGCTCGCGCATACCATGCCCTCTTCATGCGCAACATGCTCATCCGTCCTTCGCGTGAGGAGCTGGAGGGTTTTAAACCTGACTACACCATCTACAATGCCGGTTCTTTCCCAGCAAACAGGTATACGGAGGGTATGACTTCGGGTACGTCTGTGGCCATCAACTTCGCTGAGAAGGAAATGGTCATCCTCGGTACCGAGTACGCCGGCGAGATGAAGAAGGGCGTCTTCACGGTTCTGTTCTACGAGATGCCCATCTACCACAACGTGCTCACCTTGCACTCTTCGGCAAACGAGGGCAAGGATGGCGATGTGACTCTCTTCTTCGGTCTTTCTGGTACTGGCAAGACAACCCTGTCTGCTGACCCCAACCGGGCTCTGATCGGCGACGACGAGCACTGCTGGAGCGATAACGGCGTCTTCAACATCGAGGGCGGCTGCTACGCCAAGTGCATTGGGCTTTCGGCCGAGAAGGAACCTGACATCTTCGGTGCCATCAAGTTCGGCTCTGTGCTGGAGAACGTCGTCTTCGATCCGGATACCAGGCTTGTTGACTACGACGACTCGACTTTGACCGAGAACACCCGATGCGCCTACCCCATCGAGTACATTGAGAATGCCAAGATACCCTGCCTGTCGCCAAACCACCCAAGCAATATTATCCTGCTGACTTGCGATGCCCGCGGCGTGCTGCCACCAATCTCCAAGCTGAACCGGTCTCAGATCATGTTCCACTTCATCTCTGGGTATACCTCCAAGATGGCCGGAACCGAGGATGGTGTTCTTGAGCCTCAAGCGACCTTCTCGTCCTGCTTTGCCCAGCCCTTCCTGGCGCTCCACCCCATGCGCTACGCCCAGATGCTGGCGGACAAGATCGAGCACCACCAGACCAACGCATGGTTGCTCAACACTGGCTGGGTTGGTGCCGGTGCCGCTCAGGGTGGCAAGCGTTGCCCCCTGAAGTACACTCGCGCCATCTTGGATGCCATCCACTCGGGTGAGCTGGCCAAGGTCGAGTACGAGAACTACGAAGTGTTCAACCTTCAGATTCCCAAGACCTGCCCCAACGTCCCATCAGAGCTTCTGAACCCCGCCAAGGCTTGGACCGCCGGCACGAACAGCTTCAACCAGGAGGTCACTAAGCTCGGCAAGCTGTTTGTTGAGAACTTCCAGAAGTACGCGTCTGAGGCAACCGAGGACGTCATCAAGGCTGGACCTGTTGTCTAAGCCCGTCTCACAAACATCTTCCCTGTCTCTTGCTTCCAGCCTTTAGCAGAGGCAGGCACTTTCGAGCTTCTGAAAGTTTATAACTCTCCTTTCTTTTCTTCTGCTTGTTCCCGGGAGTAACGACGGCATATGGATTGGCTTTCAGGTCAGAGCGCACAACACCTATCACAGACCCGCAACGAGCATACGCGCTCCGCGCGATAGGTCCAATGATACCACAACCGGGGGAAAGGGCATACGTGTATTATAGCACTAATCGAGCCAAGCAACGAGCATACGCGCTCCGCGCTCTGTGGCGAGCCACCCGGCAGACAAGGTTGCCAGGGATGGAGGATGGAGAATAGCATTGGGCGATGAACTGAGAAAAGGGTACCTAAGCAGCATTAGAATGAGAATGTCTTAATTACTCGACGATATATTCAGTTACTATGCCCACTACTACCCTCCTCCCCAACAGTGGCAGAAAAAGGTCGTGTCTCTAACCCGCTTTAATCGCGAGCAAGTTGGCCAGCGCAGCATCTCGTAGTCCTGACCAGTCCTGACATTGTGAGGTCTTTTTCTTGTCTTATTTTGAACTCTACTTCTATCAGACTCGGGGAGGGTGTCGACTTGAGTGCTGATGTTGATACGATGATGACTTGGCAAGGAGAACACCTCAGTTTGGACGTCGTCTGGAAGTCATCAGGCCGTCAAAGCCATGCAGACAGCACGGTCAAAAAGAAAGAAAAAAAGTCCTTTCTGGACTCACGTATTGATTATATGACGGCTGATCCTCTAAATCTCATCCAATAGTCCTGTCGATTCCGACCGGCCCGATTTCCCCCCTCCCAAGCCGGATTACTCCCTTCGTTTTGTACAAATGATCCAGTTCAAAGACGCCACCAGCGGTATAAAAGGCACACTCCCGCTCTTCAGCTCCCACCTCTCCAGCTCCTTCTCGCCAACGCCGCACGTCCTCATCAGGACCTCGACCTCATCGACGGTCCTCGTCCTCAGGGCCGATATCCAACCGTCGAAAACGAGAACGAAGGGCAGGATGGGGATGATCCAGCACCAGAACAGCGTCGACGGGCTCCTCCAGCGCCAGGCGTACGCCGGTGCGGTCAGCAGGATGCCGATGCCGAACAGGCAGGGGGCGAGGAACCCCCGGACGGAGCGGTCCTGGAGCTCGAAGATGGCGAAGCCGTCCGAGGTCTCGATGGTGTTGCGCAGGATGGGGCGGGCGAGGGGGTCGTCGAAGTGGTGAAAGGCAAGGTTGTACAGGCGGAAAGGCTTCTTCGTCCGCGTCACCGACGGCGGGAGCGTCGTCTCCAGGCGGCTGGTGAGTAGGTCCGCCGGGGCGTCGCTCGCGTCTACGGGGCCGGGCGAGAAGTGCAGGTTGGGCGAGCGGGAGGCGGCCTGGGACCAGTTCTCGATGTGTGGGTGGAGGTCGGTGAGGACGAACTGGACGGGTTCCCTTGCGGCCTTCCCATTACCGTTGCTGCTACCATTAAGGCGACGAGACGACGATGGTGACAGTGACAGTGACAAGTCCTCGTTGATGTACCGCTCTACACTCGGGGTGGGACCGCCTCCTCCCGCGCAGAAGTCGACAAAGACGTGATCTGACAGCCTGTCGCCAAGGTGATCCTCCAGTAGACGAGCTACGATGCGGGCGGGAGAGATAGGCTGTATGAGCGGGTTTCTGGAGTTCCAGGCCTCAGTGAGGGCAGTCTGGACCTTGCCGCGGAACCAGGGGTGGAACCTGAAGATGGTGTTAGTTGCCTATCCTGGTGACAGGACGGAGGAATTGAGCATGGACTGAGTTACGGGGGGTTGATGCGTACCATGGCTGGTCGTCTATCTCCAAAAGGTGTAACCTGGGGACCCAAGGCGCCATACTTTTATCTTATTTAGTTGTGAGGTGGGTGGTGGTCGGCGATGTTGTGATGCAGCGATGTTGTGTGATCGAGGCTGAGACTGACGTCGTGATGATGGTGGTGATGATGATGATGATGATAAAGAGAAGGAGGTGTTGTCGAATCGGATCTGATATCGATTCGGTGGCGTATATGAATTGTAATTCGACTTAGGCCACGATGAGAAGGGAACCAAGTCGATGTTTCGGTTCGGAGTTGTGATAGAAAGAGTTGCCAAGAAGTGCAATCCGTATTGACTGTTGAGGGTGATGCTTGCATGCATGTATTGTTGGCCAAGAATCCATAAGGCCCGTACTATGTACAACAATAGCTCAGGGTCCCCAATGCCGCCATAGGACGTCTGCCCGGCCCGCCGTCAGGGGTAATAACGCACGGCGCACGGCGCACGCGACCCGAACCCTGGACGTTGACTCGAGCATGGATGCATGCTGTGGATGCGTGCTGTGGATGCATGTATGCGCTACCTCCTCACACGGACGTCACCACTTTACCTATTTTCCCACCACTCTGGTACGCATTGATGGGAACCATAATAGTCTGAATAGTCTGTATAGTCTGAATATCATCAATGCGCCGGTCCTCAGTAGTACTTAGTACTACCTATACCACCTAGGTACTCATTCTTCAAGGGCCATGGCCGTCCTCTCCCAGATCATCGGCCGCATAACAGCCTGTGCTATCTTATATGCGATACTGCAGTTCCTCTCGAAGAGGAGCCCCATCAGGAGAAATGGGAAGCCGCTGAGGTAAAGTCAACTCAACAATACCGGATGATTTCCTTTCCTCTCTCCCTTCCTCCTACCGCTTCGTGCAATATCCACGATCTCTTCCTCTCAATCTCTCGCCCTCCTAGCCTGTCATCCTCTCACCTTCTCACACATATACTGCGCCGCAGGAAACCTCCAAATACACTCCCACTTGTTGGGAACGGCATATTGTTCCTCCGGGCACGCCAGAAACTCTTCTGCTGGTTTGCAAAGTGTGAGAGTATCTTCGGCCGTGAGACCTTTGAGCTGTATGTCCCTAGTCTGCCACCCGGCGTGGTCATCAACGATCCGGTCAACCTGGAATATGTCTTCAAGAACGAGGGTACCTTCTCCAAGGGTGATTTTGTCAAGCAACCCCTGTGGGACCTTTTCGGTTAGTACTGGATAGTTGGTCGTCAGTCAGATGCAGAGATGAGAGAGAACAGCTTTGCTGACTATCGAGCCAACTATAGGCCAGGGCATAATCAACTCGGATGGCCAACTATGGAAGGTTCAGCGCAAAGCTGGCATGGCCTTTCTCAACACCAAGAACCTCCAGGTCCTCACCGACGTCGCATTGCCGCAGTACCTGTCCCAAAGCATCGAATATCTCAAGGCCGCAGCTGAGGATTGCCAGGAGGTAGACCTGCAGGCCGTCTTCCATGAGATCACTACCCAGCTGATGGGCAAGATGGCTTATAATGTGTGTTGCCGCGTCTCATCTCATCACAACATGTTTCACCTTATCACATCCCACAAAACGGCTCTGCCTTACTGACAACCAGAGCAGATGGACATGCATGCCGATGATAACTTTGCCGTCGCTTTCGACTACGCCTCGGGGGCCACCGCCGAGCGGGTCCAGAATCCGCTCTGGCGGATCACAGAGGTCTTCTTCGGCGCCAGTCTGCGCCGGTCGGTTGCTGTCGTGAAAGCATTCGGCAAGCGCATCGTAGACAGCGCCGTAGAGGAACGCCAGAAGGGCCAAAGGCAGTCAGTCTCTAAAGAGACGAACGGCGAGTCGGGCAGTTCTGGGAGGCTTGACCAGATATCTGGAAGTCTGATCCATGCCCTATTAGACTCGTTGGATGACCGGGACATGGTCGCCGATGCAGCCCTGAACTATCTCTCCGCAGGTGAGTCCTTCCTCCTTCCAACTGTCAAACCGATTGAGCCTCCACCACTTACGCACCATCTTCCCAAAAACCTCCAGGCCGCGACACAACCGCCCAAGCCCTGACATGGACCTTTCACCTCCTCATGCACAACCACCATGCCGCCGCCAGGATCCGACAGGAGGTCCAACAACTTCTCCAACGCAACGGTGTCCAGTACGGCCCATCAAAGCCGCTGCCATCCCACCTCACCTCGCTGCCTATCGACCCAGCCCTCCTGACAACAACCTCAATGCCTTACACCCTCGCCGTCTTCAACGAGGCCCTACGGCTCTACCCACCCATCCCTTTCGAGATTAGACAGGCCCAGGTCCCCACCACTCTACCGGACGGCACCTTCCTCCCCAAGGACTCTATCGTAGTCTGGTGTCTGTGGGCCACAAACCGCTCCAGGCTCACCTGGGGCGAGGACGCCGATCTCTTCAGCCCAGAGCGCTGGCTAACCTCGGAGGCTCCCGCCGGCGCCGATACCGATGCCGACGTAGACGGCAGGGACGGCGGGGGAAGGGTCAGGCTGGTGCAGAAGAGCCCAAGCGAGTTTCCCGTCTTCAATGGCGGCCCACGGGCGTGTATGGGCAGGAAGATGGCGGAGCTGATCGCCGTGCAGGTGATTGCCAGCGTGGTCTGGGCATTCGAGTTCGTGCCGGCGTACGAGGGGAGGGAGAGGAGCAGCAAGAGTAGTCTGACATTGCCCATGGAAGGGGGTTTGCCAGTCCTGGTCAAGACCAGATCACAGGTTAGCGTTGGAGATGATGAACGATGATATGCATCATGAAGGACTGGCATGCGGTCTCACCCTGCCTTCAGACTATCTTCATTTGTTGTTTGAGCCTACATGACCATCCTTTGCCTGTGCCGCCATGCAGGTTATGTACAGATTGTATCGTATATATGCATCTAAATCTGAGTCTCATTGACCATTAACAACATCATTCCCTCCCTGCTCTCGGTAGGACATGGATCCACATAATGTCCGTCCTACTGTACATTACTATCAATCATATCGCTCCAGTCTATAATGCATCGTTTGCCCCTTCCGTCTCTACCTTTTTGAAGATTGGAGGGGAGCCCGCAGATGTGGGTATCGTCATGCCCGGGCCAATTTATGCATTTCCGTCAAAAACACTTTCGCTAAATCGTGATCACGCTCGGGGCCGAATTGACACGAGCAGGTGAAGAAGACACTTATCGCTTATTATAATTCAAAAATCGGCACTATAGAAAAGAGTTAGTCAAGTTCGTCGCTATAGTGAGTATAGTGAGTGTAGTAGGTGTAGTAGGTGTAGTAGAGTGGCGCGTGAAAGGGGGAGGGAGGCGGGTTTAATCAACATACAGCTGTGATCAAGATGATCATGTTAGTCACAAAGAAGGCGATATAGATCCCACAATCCCTCCACCTGTGCGAGAAGCTCATTCCCAGCGACTCGTAGAACTCATCGCCCACACTGTACGCGCAATACTCGCAGTTGCTTGTCGAGTTGTCGACGATATATCCGATGCCACCCGAGTTGAAGTAGTTCTCCATGTACTCGCCACAGGTCTTGCCACCGGGGGCAGTGAAGGCGTTGAGCTCGCTGGACTTGCAGCGGACCTCGAGCCCATGCAAGGCCGTGGTAACCATGCCACCAATGAGGCGCGTGAAGGGGTCGAGCTGGTACATCCACGCATGCCAGAAGCGAGTCATTTGAGGCGCGGGGATCGTAACTCCACAGAACAAGGAGAACGTGATCATGACAACAGGATCGAACTGGGACGAGATGAACAGGCTGGGTGTCAGCGCTGCGAGACACTGTCCGAGCTGCAACACCGAAAGTTAGCAATTGCTTAGAAGAGGTATGGGAGAAAAGAGATACGCGCCGAAACTGAGAAAATCTCTGTCACTAGCACCATAAAGTACTGGTATCCCGCGCGCGATGACTCCGGAATCAAGCCGGGCATGTAGTACAGGGGGAAGAAGAAGCACGTAGCGCAGAGGATCGAGTAGGGCATCTCGGCGACGAGCATGGACACGGCGAAGGTGAAGGTGGAGTAAAGCTTGGACGACTGCTCGCGGAAGAAGATGGACCGCTTGAAGTGGAACATGAGTTCGACCTGGGTGATGATAAGGGCCGGCAGGACTGTCACCTGGAAGATCACGAAGACCGTTTCCTGAAGCGAGGAGCGCGAGCTGTCGAGATTCAGGTAGGTCAGACCGGAGACTAAGGCGATGATGATGTGGTTGAACAGGCGGGTGAAGAGGTAGTCAGGCGAGCGCCAGTAGGCCACATTGGTGCGGTGGATGACAACCTTGAGCTGGTGCCATAACGGCGAGGCGAATTCCTTCTGCATCGCGGGATCGATCTGTGCACCCTCGGCCTTCCGGGACTCCTTGAGCTGGGAGATATGATCCTTGACGTTAGCGAGCTCTGCTGACTCCTCCCAGAGATCAGCCCAGTCTCGGTCTCCGATACGCGGTTTCGAACCAGCGCCTATCGCGTCCAGCATGAATTCGGCAACGTTATCTGTCTCGCCAGCAACGGCACCGTGACGAGCCAGATAGTCTCGAAGGACGTGAGCATCCTTGCCAATGTCACCAAAGTACACACAGCGTCCACCAGACCTCAAGAGCAGCAGACGATCGAAGTTCTCGAATAGGGCGGCATTCGGCTGATGAATGGTGCAGAGAATCGCCTGACCGGCGCGAGCAAGCTTCTGCAGGAATCGAACAATGTTGTATGCACTCTGACTGTCGAGACCAGATGTCGGCTCGTCAAGGAAGAGAAGGAGTTGAGGCTTGGCCGCCAATTCCACACCGATGGTGACACGCTTGCGCTGCTCGACCGTCAAGCCAGCCTCCGGAGATCCAATGATTGCATCGGCGATGTCCTCCATCTCAAGCAGGGCAATGACCTCCTCAACATATTTGTACTTCTCCTGCTGCGGCGTTTCAATCGGCTGTCGCAGATCGGCAGAGAATCGGAAGGCTTCTCGGACGGTCTGGGAAGGATCATGGACATCGAGCTGCTCTGCATACGATGTCGATCTCTGGAACTCCTTACCAGGCTTGACGCCGTCGACCAGCAACTCACCGCCGATGACACCGATGTTCTTCCGTCCAGCCAATACATCGAGAAGCGTCGTCTTTCCGGCTCCGGAAGCACCCATCAGTGCAGTCAACTCACCAGGCTTCACGTAGCCATAGATATTATTCAACAGTCGTCGAGTGCCACCGGCAACGGGCACATCGTAGACGAGATCTTCCCAGGTCAGGACGCTCTTGGATTCGATCTTCATTTCCCCGCCGGCATCTGCTTCAGCCTTGTTCTTTTGGCGTTCCTCACGTTTCCTCTGCAGGGCCTCGTTCAGGGCCTTCCTCTCAGCATTGGGTCTCTGGAAAATCCTGAAGGTATTGCCGCCCGCTCCGAAGCTGACAAGTTCGCCAGCCAAGACATTGAGGAAGAGGAAGAAGACGATCAGGGCCAACACAATGCCCCAGTTTCTCCAGAGATGCACAGGAGCATACTGATATCCTTCGGTGACATAGTCTTTGCCCGAGATTATATTAGTACCAGTACGCGAACCAGCCAGTGTACAGACCTGGTGCCTGATGTCATCGTAACCAGGGCCGGACGGTACTAGCTGTGCGGAGTCGCACGTCATCTGGATCCTGCCAAACTCATTCTCCATCATCGCACTGAAAGCGAGACCGAGTACGTTCATCCAGTAGATCCAGCGGAGCCAAAGCTTCTCGGACTGGTACTGGATCAGATACCCAGAAGTCGTCACGAAGAAAGTGATGATGATACAGGCGAACCGGCTCGCAAAGTCGAAAGTGGGGCTGACACAGCCCACAATTCTGAAGAATAATGTCATGCCGATGTTGCCAGAGAGGATCATGAGGTAGAAAGTGAAGAAAGCGCCAGCACTTCGATACAGGTTCGTCATGAAGTAGACGATGATCGAGAAGATCATAATCTGCGAGGCTGCGAAAGCTTGATCAACTATGATCTGTGCGATCCACAACGCCGACGGCCGATGAAAAGCATAGGCCCTGTGCTTGTTCACGATAGCCCGACCCGTCATCACAGTGCCGAGTTCGGAGAAGGCCTGGAAAGCGTTGAAGAGGAGACAAGTGAACATAAGACCACCTTTGCTGAAAGCGCTGGCAGACGTTTCGCCGAGTTTGAGCCAGAGGGTACCAATAACAACCGCGATGATGATGCTCCTCAACCAGCTGATGCCGAGAGCAAGCCGGTCTTGCACCTTGAGCGCGAATTGGCGCTTCATCAAGGCCCAGACTTGGTGATGGAAACCGACAGCGTAAACCGATCCCTTGGCACCGGAACGCTTGCTCTCCTTGACGGCTATCTTGAAGTCTTCCCACTGCTGCGAAGCCTCTTTGAGATCATCCTTGTACTGGCCCATTTCACGGTCCAGGTCTCTCGACAGTTCGGAAGCTTGGAAAGCCGCGGCCAGCGTCTCGGGGCTGTGGGGTGCGTTCTCTTCGGAATAGCCAGGTGCATACTGACGTTCGAACTCGTCTGTGCAACCGGTCACGTAGTCGGGTGTAGTCTGGCGAGGGCGAGGGGCGAAGCCGAGACTTTCGAAATAGGCTCTAGCCTTGTCGATAGGGCCGAAATAAACTTGCTTTCCTCCATCAATGACCAATACCTTCTCGAATTGCTTGTAGATGTTTTCTGATGCCTGGTAGAGAGAGACGAATGTTGTTGTTTGGTAAAGATCCGTCTGAATCCGCAGCGATTTGACGAAATCAAGGGCAGTAGACGCATCGAGACCACGTGTCGAGTTATCCCATGACAGGATGCAGGCATTCGAGACCAACATTTCAGCAATGCTGACCCTCTTCCGCTCTCCTCCTGAGACACCTCGGACAAAAGCACCACCTACGATAGTCTTGCGTGTGTGCTCGATATTGAACATCTTGAGGAGCAGATCGATCACGGATTTCTTGTACTGGGACTTCGTCACTCCAGCAGGTAGCTTCTTGGGCGTCTTGGTGTCTAGGGCAAAACCGAGAGTCTGCTCCACTGTCAAGGTCGGATGATGCAGGTCATCTTCGGCGTTGTAGACCGCCTCTCCTCGATAGTGCTTGAACTCCTCGGCTGTGTATGGGCCGTATAGAACATCACCGGTAATGCTCGTATACCCTGCCCGTTGATTCGCAATCGATTTCAAAAAGGTGGTACAACCGGAGCCAGGGCGGCCCAAGACCAGAATCATCTCGCCGGGGTGGCAGACGCCGCGGAAGTTGTCCAGCAGGGTGACCTCGGTGCCCTTCTTACCAAAACCGAGCAGGTTTTTCACGGGGGTGTAGTAATCGAAGAAGTCCACGACTGCCTGTGGAAAGGTCTGGACGTAGTTGGCAGCGCCACCCATACCCTTGACAGTAAACTGGTCCCAGTAGAGTCCGATGTGTTTGGGACGGATCCCCGCTTCCTGCTCGGCGCGCAATCCAGTTCGAAGTGCTCCCTCCAGATCGAATTGTTCCTCTCCAGAGATGATTGAGGAGGACGCGGAGCCAGCCTCTTCGATGTCCTCGGTGACATCCTTGGTGTCCCTCCTGCTGCTCTTGCGTGAGATGTCATGGCTCGGCCGGGACCCCCTGGAGTAGTGTGAGAGCTCCCTGCTTAGCTGGCGGAAGTCATCACGGGCCTGCTCGACAGAGATGCCGGACCTGGTCTTGGACAGGCCAGCAGGATTGCGGCGGCGTGCTTCTTCTATCTCATCTTCGGGATCACGAGTGGTTGAGCTAGACGTTGAACTCCTTGCTGGCAGCTCCTCTATCTCCCTGTGCTGCTGGTCCTGGGCCTCGAGCCCGGCCTTTTCGAGGTCTGTACCCATGTTGCCTTGAACCAGTGTGCCACTGATTTGCAGGATGGGAATACTCTAACCTTCGATTGTGGTGAGCAATCGGTTTTGAGTTTTGGATTGAAGGTTGTGAGTGGGCCTGAGACAAGATCGTACCTATTATGTAGTAAAAAAGGGTCCTGAGGAGCAACGCAGAAATTACTACGTCTTCAACAAGAAACAATGAGGGTCAGTTATCAGCAATCCGGCCCGAAAAGGGTCGAGACTGTCTGTAATAACTAGTTGCCTCTTGAAACAAGAAAGACTAAAGAGAATGAACAGTCCTGAGGGCGAGGACTTCTGGGGTTGGTGTTGACCTCGGAGAGTTGAGAAGACAAAAACGAGACAGGCACCATCAGGCAACAAATGGGCCTTCCTGTTTTAAATCCGAGGTCTTTTCCACCCGCCTAACCGCACATGCATCCCAGCCGTGCGACTCCCCGCTATGCATCTTTCCTATCTTCCCGATACTCCTCTGGACCCGCTGTTCAGGAGCTACACGTACATACTAGGGGCGCTGTGCCGGTTCACCGCGGCGGTGATAGAGTGCATCGCACTGCGACCCGTTCCCGGTGGCACCGTCAAGCCTACATAGGTATGGGGTGCTTTCCACCGAGGCTGACAGCTCCACCGGCTTAGAAATATGCTATTGTGTATCAGATCTGCAGCTTAAAAAAAAAAAAAGGGTAAGTACTGTGCAGCATCCTGCTGGATCTGGGTATCGATGAATTAGTAAAGCAGTAGGTAGCAGCATGTCTGCATGTCGACTTGACACGGGCGAGACCAGAGATACGAGCCAACATGACTCCAGGTAAATGAGGCTCTGACCAGGGGGGCTTTGGGGGCACACAGACACACTGGCACAGTGGGGCTCAACCCGAGCCGTCACCGAGCCCGCGCACTAGCTCGGACTAGCTCAACGGAAGAGAGGAAGGCACTTGTACTAGCGTAGTCGATTTTCTTCTAGAACCGTTTTCAACTCCACTGCTGCAGCACCGAGGTCCAGAGTCTGTTGAAGGCACCTGGCTGGCTGGCTGGCTGGCTGGGAGTTGTTGAAGGAGCGGGCTCCAAATGTCCACGACGATTTGAGGGGAGGGTGGTATGTGGGGCACTGGGGCACTGGGGCACCAATGACACCTGGACTGGGGGCACTGGGCACTTTGCCGGCCACGAATCGGCAAGACATCTGGACACCTTCAGCTGGAGTCTTGCAGTCTTTCGGTGAGGACTCATCCGGTGTCCGGTAGTGCCATCATCAAGAAGTCGCTCGTTCCTGGCTCCAGGCTGATAGCACTGTATTTGCTTCTATATGCTTTCCCAGGTTTTGGCCACACACTCGTGAGTTCTGCTCTGGTACACAGACTAGAAGATTTCCGTAGTGACATTCGCACCGGCGGGCACGCATGCCAGGATGAATAGGTAAGCAGGTACGTAACTACCGATGCCAATCGGCCGTTATCCTAACCGTAGAGGAGATAGCGGCACCGTTAACACCGAGTGGCATACCATCGCTGCAATTGTGGATATGATACGGTAATACTGCAAAAGGGGAAGGGCAGGGCAAAGAAAAAGAAGAAAAATCCTGCTGGGAGGGTACAGCATCCACAGCCCCGTCCACATCCTGACCGAGCTGACGCGCCTGCGGCCCCCCTACCCCCACCTTCCCACCTTCTCATGCTAGTTTGGAATCGCACTTTGTGTTCCTGATCTTACGGTGACGATACACCCCTACACTGTGAAGTCCGATCAGATGGTAAGATCAGGTGCGATAGGCGATGGGCAGCTGCGGATCAGAAGGTGGAAGGCTAAATTGGTTTCCTATAATTACAGTACACACAGCAGTCGTGGCCCCATAGAATAAAGGCGTGTGCTGCATCATATGCATTTGAACAACTCTATATACCGGTTCTATGATGAGATGTCGTCAAACTTTGCCACGTGCGTACAAATATCGCCAAGGCCGTAGGTGAACAATGCGGTCGCACGGCTCACCGTTTCGTCCGCGGCTTGTACATACTACGCGCTGCTTACCACGATGCTCCATGGCCGAGGCTTTGGGGCTGGTCATTAGAGCTATCATAGCCTTCCTGCCTCTCTATAGACAGGGGACACTCTACCTACCAACATGTCCAGTCCAATGGGATACAACCCCCCCCCCCTGCTGCCTAGGTAGTCAGTTAATCTATATATATAGTTTCCGAGGTTAGCCAATACAGTCTTCATAGTTAGATAAACTAGTTTATATAGCTAAAGTCTCTATTATAGAAGGTTAGAAGGAGGAATCTAAGTAGGTAGAGGGCTAGTAGAAGGGTGGTTAGTAGAAGGGCAAATAGTAGAAGGGAGGTTAGTAGAAGGGAGGTTAGTAGGAGGGAGGTTAGTAGAAGGGAGGTTAGTAGAAGGGAGGTTAGTAGAAGGGCAAATGGTAGAAGGGGGGATAGTATAGGGGAGGTTAGTAGGAGGTTAGGGGAAACAATAAGTAGAAGGGGAAAGGTCAAGACGAGGAAGTCCTCGAGATTCGGTGTCTGCATATCGATGGTCCGGAGCATCTGCTCACTGCTACGTCTTGTCATGGCGGGCAAGCTAAGGAGACGGTGACAAATTGCATGCGGGCATAGGAAGAAACGACCAACCTGTCTGTCACGAAAGTCAAGACTGGATGGAGCACTGGGCCGATGGGACGGAGGACAGGGTCGCGACGCCTGTCCCAGGCCAGTGTTGTTTGCTCCCCAAAAAACATCATCTCGCAGATGGGTACAAAGAAAGACAAGCTCCTATTAGGAAAACAACTCCGCCGACAACTTGGGATATCACCGAGCCTCCAGTCAGGGCAGGCCATTACGGTTAGCGGTAATAGTGAGGCTAGATACAAAAGTAAGCCCGTGAGGCTGGAGGCAGCCCAGGATGGCACGCAAAAGCGAATAACAGTAGTCTCGGATTGCGTTGATGCTAACAAGACCACCATTGGCCAAGCCAACGCCCATCCCCATGTCCACCACAGAAATGGGAGAACAACGCCGACCGCATGCAGGCAGTATATAGAAGGACCACACCCTAACACCTCGCTCCGATTATCCTTCTCATGCTCGCGCCACTCTGACCTTGCCTCTTCCGCTTGTCCTGCGATATTGCACCCTGGTGTCCGCAGTGGCAGGACGGATGCCATCATTGCTCCAGGATGAGATGGCGGATACTTTGAGTGCTCCGCCTCTCCAACTCTCACCTCTATTAACCCTACAAGCATGCTATTTAAATGCTTCAAATTAGCGACTCGGTATGCTTCTTCCTCCTCCTCTTGGACCGACGCGCCAACTCGGTAATTGAGTTCCTTTCCGCCTCCTCGATGGCCTCGCGAGTCTTATGACAGACCAGGTTTGACTGGATGTTGACGGCTATGGGGCAAAGGAACTCTTGATGACGGTCAGGGGGCATATGAAACGGTGAATTCAGTCGGGGTCGTTTCGTATACTTTGCGATTGTCGAACTCGACTCTGTGGGCGGGCTGGGTCTCGAGGGCGAGGCTCCCTTTAGATTGTTCTGCGAAGTGCCAAGAAGACTTCCCGTCCATACTGTGAGCCGCTTAAAGACATTGGAGTTGAGTCCCGGCTTGTGTCCACGTTTCCGAGCCGGAGTTCTCTAGAGCTCTGACTCGACACCGTTGGGATCAATCGCCATGGGGCTGCCGTTTTGTTGTCTTTGTCGTAGGCGGGCGTTGCCACGTGGCCTTCGGCGAGCTGGTCTCGAGTTACCGTTCATGCTCTCGTCATCGTCGCTTTCAGGGTTCTCCTCGGCATACCGGCGGGCCTCATCCAGCTCCGAGATATCAGCAGGCTTGTCGCGCAGCCACTGCATGCGAGGACCAGAACGCGCCAGCTCGGAAACTCTAAAGCCGTAGATCCTGGGCTCGTAGATCTTGCCCGGGCCCAACCCAGGTGCGATGTTCCTAGCATGCATGCCATTGATGTTCGGGTCGTCGTCACCTGATCGACGAGATATATGCAGGGAGTTTGAAGACAGTAGTTCGGCGCCGTGCTTTGAGTAGTCGTAGTCAGGGAAGGTAAGGAGAAACAACGAACCAAACGTCCGACCGAAGAATGCGCCATCGACCGTTTGAAACCGGCTGTTGGGCGGAACGTAGACGTCTAAGCAAGACGGGCAGAATAGCTTCACCGTGTCCTCGCCAGGAATGTCTGATAGTCCGACCGGCAGTGTTCTGGCTTGGTTGCAGTTCGTGCGAGGGCAACAACCAAAGTGACCCATCTCATACTTCTCAGACATCTGTTGAATGCCTGCGCGAGAACAGATGTATCGTTGATGGATGAGGCCGTAGAGCATCTCAGCAGATGACTCGATAACCGAGAGATCGCTCGCCATTCTGCTGTGCTGTCGTCGCTCGCCCGGGAGTCTTCGGTCGAGGCCATCAGCACTGACGTCCTCCTCGTCCTCATCTTCGTCGTCCTCCTCATCCTCATCATCCTCAGGCTCGACATCGAGTATCATCTATGCGTTTTGTCTGTTAGATCAAGCTTGCAGTGGGAGCTCAACAGACCGCATTTGGGTTGGTCTCACCTCGAGTGCCTCCTTGTACATGGGCACCTGTGATTGCAGCCCCGTAAGGTTGAAATCATCCTCGATGAAGTCCTCCGAGACCTCGGCAAAGTATTCGTGGCCCAACAAGGAGCAAAAGGACGCGATCCAGGACTCGGGCGGCCCTGAGGATGTAGACATCTTGAATCAGCGAAGCAGGTCCTCGAGCAAGCCTGCCTTCGACGACAGCAGATACCCTTCGGAATGCAGTTCAAGGTATCGCAAGGATTTTGAAGATGTTGCTGATAGGGACGCGAGTCCCAGTGATGTGGATTTGCGAAGGTGGATGGCGTTAGGCCTGAGTTCGTGTGAAGTGGGAGGAACTCGTTGAGGTCGCCAGGACTAGTTCCAAAGTCAGGCCTAGGAGTCCACAAGCATGGTCGCCGTCGCACACCGAATAATTGTGGGGGCCAAGAGAGGCAACTTGGGCGATATGGATAGGTAGTTGAGTAGATGTAATGCTGCTTTGTGATGTTGTCTGTAGTCTTTTCTCTCTCTTGCGCCATCCAGCTGCGGCGTCAAAGATGTAGATCGGTCGCTGGAATTGAGGCCTGGTGGGATGAGCCAGGTGGCCCGTGCCATCCCTGCATAATGGGGGACCTCCCCGCCGCGCGAAGGCTTGCCGTTTTGGAGCTTCCGGCAACGCAATTACCTTCAGCCGTATATCAAGAATACGTACCTCATCGACCTGTCGTGTCCCAAAACTTCAAGGTCGGCGCAGCAGATGTTGCATTCTGTGACTCTCGCATGCTCCATAGCCTCTCTTGAATAGCTTTCGGGCTCCACGCAAGCAATGGTGATGAAGGGGACATGAGAAGGGATGATGGTATATGGGAGGGCGTCATGGCTGTTTCAGTCCCGACCATGGACAGGCATACGTTATCGAAGCTATAGCAGTAGCTCGTCAGTCCGACGTGTCTCTGCTGTAGACGTAGCCCATGATACTATCGGCATACAATACTTTAAGGAACATGCTTTCGACGCTGGTAAGCCACTGCTTATGAAACGGCAAAGTAATTCACCCTCACGCGTACCGGCCATCGACAAGTGGTTCGGACATACGCAACAAGCCAAGGGTGACAGCAGGCCCATGACGGCGACAGAAACGCTAGAAGCATTTTCTTTGGCCCATGTTCCCTACGAGCTCATGTATCCGCAGCTCCATGATGAGCTTACGGGTGCCGAAGGAGTCGATCTATTTATCAAAAGTCTCGAGTCTAAGAGGAACGACGACAGACAAACAGTGGAAGGAGCCTTACCAAGTCTTCTGCGCCTGCAAATCCCGCGTGAGGAAAGAGATACGATCTACGATGCACATGAGGAGCAACGACTTCTCCGGTTCGAGGGGCCCCTGGCCTTACTTCTCGCCGCCCTGAAGTACAACTCGGAAACGAACCAAGTTGGCCGCCTCCGCCAATTATACATAGCACAGGCGTCGCTAGATGACCTGCCGAGGGAATTGCTTGAAGATCTTCCGACCCCAGACATCGTGAGGAACGCCGGCAGGGGTGATATCTACGCCTCATCCCTCTGGCTCGGTCTGGAGCCTACGTATACACCTCTACATCGGGACCCCAACCCAAACATCTTTGTTCAGCTTTGCAGCTCCAAGGTTGTCCGATTACTCCCTCCTTCTCAGGGCGACTCCGTCTTCCGCCAAGTGCAGATGAGGCTGGGCCGGCATGGCGGGAATTCTAGACTCAGGGGGGCCGAGATGATGGAGGGTTCAGAGAGGAAGCTACTATACGAGGCTATCTGGGAAGAGCAGTATATGTCGGGTTGGGAGAGAGCGATACAGGAGGTAGACCTAGAGCCTGGAGATGCGCTGTTCATACCAAAGGGCTGGTGGCATAGTGTCAAGAGCGGGTTCGACGATGGACGGCTCAACGGGTCTGTGAATTGGTGGTTCCGGTGACGACTCTGACAACGTCACCAAGCATAGCGATGATTTGATTAAAAGCATCTCCATATGGCAATGCTACCCACAAAATCCCTCACACTGTCTGCCCGGCATTCAACATTGGGAACTCTAAATGCATGAGCTTCGTCGTGCCTCGTCATGCCAAGGACCTTTCAGGCAAGGTAATCGAGCTTAGAAAACGTCCCCAATTCCACGTGTGGGATTGTTATAATATAATGACAGGTTTATTACGCGATGTCAACGATCAATGGATGTTGATAGGGAAGTTTGATCATTCGATCTCGAAGTGCTACCTAGGTAACTGCCGGCATAAACAATACCTGCTAGCAAAACACTGGTAAAGTAAGGTATTCATGTTTCCGAACTTCCAAACTTTCAAATCGAAAGTGTCATTGTCATAAGGTCGTAATGGCGCACGCCACTTTTCCATCCCCGTTGTTCCCAAGCATCCCTCAGCCTTGTGGTTCGCAATGATGACTCAATACTCGCTCCAAATCGACAGCATTATCGCAAGCGCGTTAGATCCTTAACCGGACTTCTCAGACTGGGGAATCGCAGATGGTGCCTGAGTGCCAACACCGCCCTCGGTAGGCTTCAGAGGCTGCTGCGTCTCGGTCGTGGTGGCAGCGCCGGGAGTCGGGGCTCCAGGGCCGGAGCTAGGAGTCTCCGTCTTGGGCTTCTCAGCACCGAACACCTTCTCCAGTCCTGCGGCCTTGTAGGCAGAACCACCATTCTCCTGCTTCTTAAGCTCGGCTAGACGAAGAGCCTCGTTGTGGATGTCAGTGACTTGCTTCTGACTTTGAGTGTCTAGGTTGTGGGCACACAGTCAGCATCATCTTCGTCATGGGTTCGCAGAGCTCCGATGGGGTGTATAACTTACAAAAGTCAACCAACTTCTGGCCTGTAGGTGTGTTGGTGGCCTTCTCGAAGTATGAGTTGAGGCCGGAAAAGAGGTTGGTTGCGCGCCTGGTGATACCGTAGGACTGGTCGGCGGTCTTGGCCCGGTCTGTGGCGTGGTACTTCGAGTCGAGGTTGGTCAGGGTGTTGAAAAATCGGGTGGAGACACCGTGTTGATGGTCAAGCTCGATGGCACGCTGAATGGCGGCATCACCAACGACGTAACCGTGAGCAAGGTACTCGGCAACAATTCTTGTCCGGGGCTTCTCCTCCTGTGTGATCTCATCCGAGTCACGGTCGGCATTGGTTGTTCCCTCGGGGGCAGAGTCATCAGAAGCGCCGGTAGCAGATGTCACGGTGATGTGGGAGGTTCCAAGCTGAGTGTTGTTTAGGAGGAGAGCGGTCTTAGAGGCAGTCTCCTTCTCGAAGACGACGGTTGCGGACTTAGACTCGCCCTCGCTCTGAACATCCAGGCTGGTAATCTTGCCGCAGAAGCTGAAGAAGTCACGGATCTCCTTGTCGTCGGTGTGAGCCGAGATGTTCTTAACGTAAACAGTTGTGGCAGACATGATGAGTGATATGGGTCAGGTGAGATTGGGTATCAAAGAAGGGGTTGACGGTGGTTGCTTTGAAGTTTCTGAGAGTTGTTTGCTCAGGGGAGAGATATGTTTGTGTGTAGAAAATAGTAACAGGATAAAGAACCGGTGCACGCAATGATGTCCCTTTTAAGGAAAAACCGGCAATTGTTTCACATTCTACCTGTGATGCGTAGCTCGTGGTTGCCAAGGATAATGAAGGGGGGCACCAGCGAGGGAGCTTGGGGCAACTGGCAATGATGGCGAGGGGCAATGGAGCAACGTCATCGTGGTTGCCGGTAACGCAGGCGCTCGACCACTGACGCTACTGTGTAGTACAGTGGGGGAAGGTCGGAATTGTGGCTGAGCTTGACTCCCTCAGGTGTCATTGGTATCGGTGGAGCTTTAGTGAAGACCTCAAATGGTCCCGTGATCAGCGCGCCAGATGGAGCCTCGCCTAACAACTGGATTGCTTGACGCTGCGTAAGGTCAAGGCGCAGCGGCACGCCTTCAAGAGCTTCACTTGCGCCACAATTGGGTAGCCCACCTGTACCTGGGAAGAGGTACTGCTTGCGTACCACAGAGTGTCACGGTACAACAGCTCCTTCCGGATCTCTCGAATCTGTGCAGCAAGCACTTCCATCATGTCTCAGGAGTGAAAGGGGGTATGAGACGGCTGACATGTGAAACCAACTCGACCACATACCACCTAGGTACTTACATATCAAACGCATCGCTCCCAATCCGCTCCACGCATTGTCAGGATCGATCACGAGGAATAAAATTGCATGCCATTCATGTGTTTGATTTGTTCAAGATTTAAATTCATAACTCATCGAATACGCTCTATCGTCCATGACCATTGTCATGTCATCTAAGTACTGCCCTTCTTCCCGCACGCAATCCGTCCCGGCTGTTCGGTGACCACCTATTTCTGTGATTGTGTTTTGGAGAACTTTTGCTCGACAGCATCGTCGAGAACACCCTTAGGGTTGGATGAAAGATCCTATGGTCCGTTAGCAGGATGGCTCTCAAGGATTATACTAGATACAATGTAAACCTACATTGAGGCCAGACTCGTTCTTCTGCTCCTTGTGTTCGACCTTGTCGGTACCCTGACCGCCGGCAGGCGCCTCGTTGAGCTGGCGGCCGGACTGGCGCTCGGGGGGAGGAGACTGGCGGCCCTCTTGGGAAGACATTTTGATATTTCTGTGATGTGGATTATAAAGGTCGTTCGGAATGCTGGGAGTTCTCGAGTCAGCCTCTAATATTCCCGAATTATGTTTCCAAGAATCATTCGGAATGATGATAGGTAGACGATTGGGAGTAGGTGGAGGTGACTTACACAATGATGTTGCGCGGAGCGTTGCGGGGTATATTCTTTGGTGGTGGTAGTGTAGAGGTGAGATGTTGAGATGATTAGGAAACGAATATGGAAGGACTTGGGGGATACAAGCCAACTCTTATTTGTCTCCTTCAGCTTCCTCTACAAGCTCATACCTCTGGCTTGGTGCCCTTCTTCATTCACTAACTATGTCATGGTCCGCAGTGAGCTCATCGGCAGTTCCCACTGCCATTTCGTCATCCCGCCTGTCACAATGACTTCATTTCTGGGCCCTCAACAGTGTCCACGGGCCCGTCACCCCCAAGCTACGAAACCGTTCATCATATCTGCGGCACTTTAAGCACCTGAGCAGTTATTGGTAGGTAATAGCCTGTTGACTTCAAAAATCGAGGCTGTTCGAAGTGCCTGTCCTTCACTGTACGTTATCCAACAGATGCACATACGGAGAGGTTTACGGATGCTACAAAATACCTACCTACCTAGGTAGGTACCATGCAATATCTATCTCATACCTGGTACCCAGATACCTAGGTACCTAGGTAATCTATGGCAAGCTCGCCCTAGCTATGAGTAGCCTCACTACTGTAACAATCTTGGGAGATATCAATAGTAGACAATCTTGATGTGCTGCTCTGCTTTCTTGCCGCCAACCAGCCAACCCCAGATCAGATAGCCACGCCGCATGAACCTCAATTTAAACCCCTGCCAACTGCTGTGCGTCTGTAAATGTAAGCAGCAGCCTCGCACACGATTCGTTTGTCTGTTTATCGAACGACTTCAAACTTGTTACTCTATGTTTTCCTCCCTTGCATCGATGATCTAGTGTAATAGCAACCTGTTCTTTTTCCATCATTGTCTGGCTCGGCGGGGCCAGCGTAAGTCTTTACGATTTGAGCAGTACACAGTACAGTAGATACACATCCAACTCAAGCTGCCAGGCGCGACCAACCACGGACCCCAGCTTGCATCTCCACAGATCCACATCGTCATCGAAACTACCTAGGTACCGAACGAACGTCAGAAATGCCGGACCTTAACTCTGTTCCTGCATCTCCTCGCGTCTTAGCCCTATCGAGACGAACCTCAGCTCAGCAAATGCCTCCCCCACCAGCTCCCGGCACTGCGCCGTCCGCCTCTGGCCCTGCCCTCAATATCCTGCCGTCTAATCAGTCCGCCGTCAATGTTGTACCTCATGCGGCCGCATCCATTCCTTCACCTCGCCTGTCTGCGGCAAGCAGCACGGCAATACCATCAGTAGAACATGCATCTACAACTTCGGGTCCTGGGCCCCTGAGACATCCCCGACCGCTGACAGCTGCAGAGCTACATCAGCAGCTCGAAAAGGAGCAGGAGGCGGTGGTACGTGCACCAAATACGCTGGCGCTGTGGTAAAGGGGTAGCTAACCATGTACCTGTAGGTGAACCGTCTCACGCGCGAGCTTGACCTCCTCCGCCAGGCGCAGAATGCATCCGTCGCGTCCAATACCTCCTCGACTTCCGCCAGCGCCTCTGCCTCTGGCCTCGAGTCCTCGTCAACGATTCCCATAGTCCCAGATGGTAGACAACACCTGCTCTCTGGGTCCGGGTTCTCGATTCCTTCCCAGACCAGCGGTCGCGAACGCCGACACACGAGGAGTGGCTCCAGCGCGAGCACGCGGAGCATAGCTGCAACTACGGGGTCCACCTCGGTGGTCAACATCACGGCTCCAGCGCCTATCCGCCCGAGTGCCTCGGGCCTTAGCCGGCAGAACAGCACCCAGAGCCATTCACGACAGAGCCTGAGCAGCTCTCCCGCGCATGCGAGCTCGTTTGCGAGCTCCCATATTGCTGACGCTGCGCATGCTGGTTACTTCCATCTACGTTCCGCGCCCCCTGCCGGCGGGCCGACGTCCGTCCATACACCGGGCAGTGGCACCACCGAGGTCATGTCGCCCTCGATGATGCCCGCGACTACACGTTATGAAGAGACCGCTCTCCACCGGCAAGAGCTCGACGCGGTCAAGCGCGAGAATGATGCGCTCAAACGTCGCATCAGAGAGCTCGAGCGGTTGGTGAGGGAACGGAGAGCCAGTGATGCTAGCACACGCCCAAGGAGCGAGAGTGCCAGTACCACGACAAGCGTGAATGTGTCCACGACCGGGCCCGGTGCGGGAATCGCGCGTCCGAGGGGCGAGCGGATGACAAGCGTATTGAGTACGGCTGGCAGCGTTGGAGTGGGTGTGCCCGAGGATGAAGTCCGTGTCGGTGAAAGTGCTGCGAGTGCAGGAATGCGGGTGGCGGGTGGAAGTGGCCAGGCGGCTACACAGGGCGGTCAAACGTTGTGAAGACAATGGTGGCATCTCTCCCTCCTTTAGCTCCTGTTTTTGTTTGTGGAAGTCTGCTGAAAAAAGGTTGGTTTAGAGGATATGATGATTCATTCCTGCTCTCTTCATTGGCCTGGCCAGTTCTCAAAAGCGTAAGATGATCAACCTGCCCGGCGTTAGGTGTCCACGAATCCCGCAGGCGTAAGGCGTCAGGCCTGTGCGGGATTGATAGCTGAGACCAAGGCGGGTCAGCAAGGTAAAGTCCTCGATGAACATGGAATTCATGGCTGTGTTGCTATCTCAAATCTGCTGCTGTTCCCAAATGTTGACGAGACTTCCTAGAGCAAGCGGGTGCTTGATCTCAGCACCCATCTCCAAAAGCATGACCACCTTTATTCTACCCGAGATACGTATGATAGATTGAAACAATGCCTAGGTGGAACAATGGAACTCTTATACCATATTCCGACCATAGAACCCTGAGGGATATAGGATGCTTTACCATCACTATATTTATTATTTGAAATCCAGCCGTATGAGAGTCCCACCAATCTCCAGGGCTCGTTATGAGACACCAGGCGTTTTAGGAGCAACCCCTCCATTCAATTCACGGTGGAAGCTGTCGCCCGAGCACGAGACGAATGCCAGCTATACAATTAGGCGCGTCATCTGTCCTTGACTCGTTATCAAGATGTCCTACGTCCGAAAGTGTGGGGGAATAAACGCTTAGTACATATAGTGTTGGATGGGCAACGTTACGTAACGCGGTGAGAAACAGTCTGATTCATTTAGGTTGTGTCTACCGAAGGAAGGAAGGAAAGAACTATCTACAGGTTGTACGGAGGGAAGGTGTAGGTAAGTGAGTGATTCTGCCCGTTCACCCAGGGCGGTGAACCCTACACCGCCTGCCGTATTAGGCAGCCAAAACTCGCTGCCATTCAACATATAGACTGTTTCGTATCAATACCGGACCATCTACATAGTTCACATCACTAGAATCGAAGGTCTACTGAGGAGCATATATTCCTAGCTCTAGTTCTGGCTATAACCATTTGAGCATCATACTTCCCAGAGTCAGAGCCTCGTCCTCCTGTATCTTACTATATAACTACCTAGGTAGTATATAGCATGAAACCTTGCATTGCTCGTTCAATGAAGCAGCTGCTATCATTGATCAGCCACTATCAGATTATTTAGAGCATATAAGTCAAAGAAGAGTCCGGGAATACGTATATCAAATGAATGACGCACCGACTTATGAGTATTTGAATATATTATATTGTCAGGCGGCAGATATATATCAATCCTGATTTGTCGTGTACATGTGTAATTTTGCCTTCCACGGTACAAACAGGATGATGACATTGCGAGAAACAAAGCAATATGTATTTAGACGGTGTGGTTCTCCTCCTCTTTCTCTGAAGGTCTCCTTTTTGTGTAACCGTTGACGCGCTGATACACCTCCAGGGCCTTACCCTCCTGGTCAGTGGCATCACAACATTGTTGGGGCATACCTAGGTATACTTTAGGTCTTTGCTGCCCATCCTAATAACTCTTGGGAACCCAAAGAAAAGAGCGGGCTTGAATAAGTGATGCACTAGGCTCGCCGATTCTCTGTATGAGGGCGGGAACTATTATAGGGAAGCTAAGGGACGGTACGAGCCGTGAAACTACTTGAGTTGTCTAACCCATAGTCCACACTCTAGCTGCGTATCTCCCTGTTCTCTGTTCGCCGTACTTCACGTCGTCCATTTAGAAGGACTTCTGACCCCCCTCGTTTCTCGTCAGGGACTATCCAGGGACGATCTAATACTCAACCCTAATCCGGCTACCTCCCATCAGCTGGGGACACAAAATATCACGACTTTGAAAAAGAAGAACAATGAAGATTCCGCCGAGTCTCAGTCATTGGCGATGACTCCATGCTGGATATCTCTGATGATACGTATACTACCAGTTGACGTTTGGTCGGTGAAGGCTTCCCATGCCCAGCGTAGATACAAGAGCACGAGTCTGCTTTTCCCTCAAACTTTACGGAACAAGGTTTGTGCTGCTGGATCTTTCCGACGGTTCCGGTATCTCTTGTGGGAACAAGGTTTAATCATAATGTGGTAAGAATCGGTCATATTCCGCTTGTTGTGATTGTTGTCTCTGGATATCAGATATGTGTGTATATATGAATACAGGTTGTCATCAAACGAAATATGTACACGTGAAAAGCCGTACGCCCACATGCCGACGGAGCCACCACCACAACCATCCACCAGCAGGTCAAATCAGACATGTACCCAACATGGAACACCTCAGACCTCGATACTCCTCACCAGCCTGCTTCTTACAGAAGCATCATGGCACTCGCAGCCACCACACTAATGACAATAGCCATGCTGCTCCTGACACCCACGGCTGCGTCTGCCTGGTCAGAAGCGGTCGCAGCATCCTGAGTGGTATTGCAAAGCCCAGTCTGGTTCAGAACGCTCTGCAGGACGTAGGCCTTGGGTGCGCCGTGGTTCATGTACATGGTGACATTGCCAGTGTCGTCCGCGGTGCTGGTGGTGCAGCTAAGGACCTCGATGACCTCGTCGCCGGCCGAGAAGCCGCCGACCGAGAGCTTGTACTTGGAGCCGGAGGAGGAGTAGTTGTTGACGCACGACACGATCTGGTACCCATCGGGGCCCTTGACCTGGCACAGGTGGTTGGTGTCGCTGAAGAGGGTCTCGACCTTGCTGTCGACGTACGAGGGCGACGAGGTGTTGGTCAGGCTGATCATGGTGTTGCGCACCTTGTTCAGCGTCTTGGCCGTCACGTAGAGCTCAGCCGAGGTGTTGTAGCCTGACAGCCAAAGGGCCTCGCGGTTGTCGGGGGTGTCGCCTCCTGAGAAGTGCTGCTCTTGGCCCTGGTAGACTGTAGAAAAGGGGGAGCCATCAGTAAACTACCCAGCAGCAGCGATGAACAAGTTTGGATCCAGTGTCGACTGGTTCGGGGTGAAGAAGTGGTCAGGACTTACCAAGAGGAATACCGTCGTTGAGAATAATGTACATCATGGCGTTGTTGGCGATTGCCATGTCGCTGTTGTAGTGCGCGAAGCGGGGCATATCGTGATTCTCAACGAAAGAACCCAGAGCCAGAGTATCACTGCAAGATGCACGAGCTTCCTCACGCATGCTGGCGAGCTTGGTCATATGACCGCCATTGAAGACCGAGATGAGCGGGTAGTACTCCAGATAGTTCGGCATGCCGGGCAAGTATCCATCGGTTTGGTACGGGCAGAAGTCGTCAACTTCACCAGTCAGCACCTCGCCAAGGGCGAATATCCCAGCATCCTTCACGAAGGATGTCAGGAAACCGGGGTTGACGTGCTTGGCGGCATCAATGCGCAGACCGTCGATAGTGTAGTTGGAAACGAGCTCCTTGATCCAGGTGCTGAACATCTTGACAACAACGTCGGACTCGGTCTTCAGATCGGCCAGAGCCACGCCGTAGGGGTACAGCCAGCAGTCCTCGATGTTGGTCGTGTTGGTCCACTCAGTGACGTTGCAGTACGGGTGGAAGTAGTCGCTCTTGTCGAAGGGGTCAAACAGAGAGTAGTCGACGGGCGGCGGTATGGTGTTGTCGAAGGCCTGGGCCATGTCGTTGACGACGACATCGACCAACAGGAACATATCACGGTTGTGAAGCTCATCAGATAGCTTTTTGAGCTCATCTGCCGTACCAAAGTGCTCATTCACAGCGTAAAGATCGTCCTGATAGTAGCCGTGGTACGCCTCTCCCACGGAGGTATCGTTCTCGATGTTGTGTACGACGGGGCTGATCTGGACGGCAGTGAACCCCATGTCTGGTTGCAAGTTCATGTCAGTCACCTCGCCCTGTATCATATCTAGCCATATAAGAGCCCGGCTGGTGCCATTGATCCTCGCTCACCTTGGATGTAATCCAGCTTGTCTATCAGACCCGTCCATGTGCCGTTACAGAACAAGTAGAGTTTATCGCAGGCTGCCGTAGTTGATCCATCTGTTCGGGCGAAGCGGTCGACCATGACCTGGTAGATTGATCGTGACTTCCATTCATCCGCAGTAGCAGCGTCTGAGACGGTGAACAGGGCCGTGGCCGCTGTTAGAACGAGCGAAGCAGCACGCATGGTGCCTGTATTTTACAGTAAATGAATGACTGGACTTGATTTGAGAGTGAAGGGCTGGACGTGTGAGTCCGGTGCGTCTGTGAATAGTCTACTCGCCTTCTCTCTACAAGAAGTCACCAAAAGGGGGGAAAGGAGTGTATTTGATCCAGAAATGAGGAGGACCAAGACTTGATAGTTCCCAGGATCAGGGTCGTATAGCAGTGAGTGAATGGGAAAAGTGAAGATGGAAAAATTCCTAGTCGGACGTGACAGACCACACCTCGTGTAGGAGGTCCTCTGCTGCTACATAGGTTGGACCTGGCTCTCTGGGCTTCCGAGGTTCCGAGCCTACCCCCATCCCGAATCCCCCATACTATTAGGGGGAAGGGGGGGGGGCGAAAGATTGGGATTGACTCCCGTATTCGATAAGCTAATACATAACAATGGGAAAAGCAGCCGTTACATGGTTGCTAGCAAGTGCCCTTCCCTTGGCGCCGCTGTCGTGGGCGGATCTGTGGTCGTCCGGCAGTTCGGGCAGAGCGAGGACAGTGCTAGGAGATAGGACCAAGGAAACCTTGAAACCGGAGACTCGTGCGATGATTTGTTGACGCTGGATCCGGAGGCAGGGCAGAGATTTCTAGAAGCATTGGTGATGGACCCCGTCGTATATCTCAGCTGTTGCGAGTCTGTACCGTACAGTATGTAGGGATATGTACTGTACCAATGTCGCAGACACCCCAGTTTCCCCGGTACTGCAGCAGCAGCTGATACTGAATAAGTGGTTATACGATTGGAAGAGAGCCGGTGTTTGTCCGTATCGTATCGTATCCCGAAATTGCAACCTTATGTGTGCTGTCATGTCGGTGATGTGTGGGGGCGCCCTGTTACAGCGTATCGAAGTCCTGGCTCTGCAAGGTTGGTTCTGCAACGGTCTGCCACTAGATAAGACAACGAGGAACCATGTAGAAGATAGATACCATGTTATCTCCTCACGGGGGGCCGTCTGGATGGTTGGGCTCACCCGTCTGGGCCCTCGCGAGGCGTCGACAGTCAAGCTTGGTCTCAAATGAGGCGTCCGCGAGGACTTCCAAGGTTTCTGGAACATTTCTATATGGGTATGATTCAACTGGAGGCCCGATTTAAATCCCTCCGAGTGTTATACATAGTACATGGCCAGTAAAGAGGAGCCTCTTGGGGTGACGACGACGGGGCGAGCGGTGCGGGCAGCGAGTCAAGACACTCAACCGAGCGTGATGGAGCTCGAGATGTCAACCTAGCAATTAAAATGAGCGAAGTCTTCAAGGGTGTCGGCGTGCATGTGTATGTGCATGTGCAGCAAGCAGGGGTCAGGATACAAGTGCCTACCAGAGTAGGTAGGTAGGTAGGTAGGTAGGTACTGTAGGTGGGCTGGTAGGTCCGCAAAAGTACTCGAGTTCCTGGGAAGATACCGAAGCGCACGGTAGATCACACATGGTACCATTGTCACACATTGCGTGGTGACAGGGATATGCTCTACTGTATGTATAACCTTAATGTGCTGATAGGACAATCGGTTATCGAGGGTGATCGAGGATAATCCGATCAAAAAGAATGGACCGCCAGTCAATCAATCCACCTGTCCACCTGGGCAACTTTTTCCTCCTCCGTCCAGTGTGGCTTGCCGGTGGCTGCAAACCCCTATTCAAGCTCCGCTGGGGGCTGTCGAGTAGCCAGCAATAGCCTGCATCAATAGCCTAGCAGATATGTACCATGTACGGGGAGCGCGGGTATGTACCTACCTAGGTAGGTATGTACCTAGGTATGTACCTACAGTACTTAGTGGTTAGCCCGGTAGCCCGGACCTAGTTTCAATTCACAACTCCTGCCCTGACGCTTTTCCCAATAGGGATATTTGGTCTCCCAGCTCCTCCTTTCAGGCATGATCGTCATTGGGTTTTCACGTTGACGGATTCCCCCCCCCCCCTGAATTATGCTTCCGAACCGCGAGCTGTGGGTGTGTTCTGAAGACCCATCCTGCGTGAATGTATGTTGTGGATATGTAACGTGTTGTCCATGTACCGCATTCTGAATACCATGAAGTATGGGTCCTTTTTGGCAACTGTGGTCATGTGGTGGCATCTGCGCGGTTATACGAGTTATATTGTGGATGCAGAGGGGGCGCAAAGGAGCCATGATGCGCAGTGCTTCACCGAAGGATCAATTCTAATTGAGCCTAATTGATCCTACACCCCAGACAACCCGACAAAGCACCTTGGGCAAGCAGCCTTCAGGTATGTTTGAGCCGCTTACGCAAGAAGGGGGCTCTCAATTGTTTAGTAACGGACTCTCCTCGGCCCGGCCCAAAGGCTCGTATTGGTCCCGACACCTAAATCGGACGACAACCAACACCAACGATGAACAGACCACTCTTCCCAGCTTCCACCAGCTTGCCTGCCAGATCTGCCCGCCAGATGTGCGGCG
>LKEB01000019.1:28543-129842 GCA_003795295.1 Cytospora leucostoma | reverse complement strand
GGGGCAATTGAGCCTCGAAAACCTGAAGCAGGAGCATCACGAGTGGCTCGCACCAAATACATAGATAGCATCCTTGGATACATAAACTCACGCGAGCTTTGGCGGGATGTGCCTGTCCCTTTTTCAACCTGCAGGGCTGGACCTGCAGGACCTGCAGGACCTGCAGCGCCGCCAACCTGCCGAACGCCGCGTCAAACGTCCGCGCGTGCCCCTGGTGCCACGGTTTGTGTAAATTCCCCACGAAAGACTCGGCGACTACGGTTCGCCCTGTTTCGGGAAATGAAGTCCTTGAACTAAGACAGGAAGGGACATAGACGATTCGACCAGTTCAAGGATCTAGCCTGTTCAGGCCTGTACCTGAGAGTTAAGTGAGTGACATCTAGAACCTCCCCCATCACTGCAACGGCGACCGGGGCCTAGATACGGATATCGCAGTCTGATCCACCATCTTCACCATCACCCACTGCCACCCACTGCCACCCAGCAATCCACCACCCAGAAAAGTCTATTTGCCACGCCACAGCACGGATGTCGCTCATCCATCCTCACACGCGCCCTCGCCTGCTTCGCTACCCACCCTTTACTAACTTCGCGACGGGGAAACCACCCCCCACTTGGCCACCCCCCCTCCCATACTCCCCTTTCCTTGCAACCGCATTTCCGAATTGTCAACCTTGTGTGGGCTGTGTGGCTGGAGATCTATGGGTTCTCTGACTGGGTACGAGGTTCTTCCCACAAGTTGCCTGCGCCCGCTGCCCTCACGACATGGTGTGGGTACAGGGCAGATGTTCGAAACGCTTTGCCAAGTCTAGCTCGGCGCAGTGGGTGGGGAGGGCGGATAGGGATGAGGCAAAGAAAGCCGAAGAAGGAACCGCTCGAATCCGAAATCCATTGGGAGGTGAGGTCGCACTGTTAGCATGCCCCATCGAGGACTAGTCCTCACCAAGGTACATGCATACCTAGGTGGGATACATAGTACTTCCGTTATGGGTTATGGGAGGGCCCGATGGTAGGGTTGCGTGTGGTGGAATATCCTGGCACCCGAAAGATTCCCATATCTGTCTGCCCTTTTCGACATCTTCACCTTCGTCGCTCGCTGAAGGCTGCCGTGTCGCCGTTCGTTCTTGTTGGAGCATAGTTTGTTGAATGTGCTTGTCGCAGCACACTGCCATTCCTTTTCTCTGTTGTTGCCATTGCCCGGACGCTCACCAGTGAGCTGTCGTGGTCACCATGTTTGCCCTTGTTTGGCTTTTGGCCGTTACTCTTTTCTCTACTACTACCTTCGTTCACGGCCTCAAATACACTCTTTCTGAAGTAGATTATAATCTTAATGCGAACAAGGCCGCAACAGACCCCCGCGACTACTGGATAGAAGAACGGACGAACCACACATATACACTCTCTCCGGAGAACTGGAGGTTTCCATTCTATACCGTCTTCCTCGATCGCTTCGTCAATGGCGATCCAAGTAACGACAATGCGAACAAAACGCTTTTTGAGACCGATATGATGAGCACCCAGATCCGCAATGGCGGTGATCTCCAGGGCTTGGTGGACTCCTTAGACTACATTGCCGGCATGGGCATCAAGGTGCGAGAACAGACGCCCAACTCCCTCCATGCGTCCTTTGCACTCATCGACTTTCGAAGAAATCTTCACCTTCTGACCAAGAATGCTAGGGTATCTATATTGCCGGCTCACCCTTTATAAATCAGCCATGGGGCGCAGACGCGTATTCTGTAGGTCACCTCCGGGATGCAACGTGATCACGGCTTGAGCCTTTGGCACTGACCAGAACATGTAGCCGCTTGACCTCACTCTCCTCGATAGACACTCCGGCAACCTCACCATGTGGCAGAACACCATGGATGAGATTCACAGCCGGGGCATGTGGGTCATACTCGATAACACAATGGCAACGTGAGTGACACACCATAGCCCAACTAATGACAAACTCTCACACGTCTCATACTCAGCCTTGGCGATTTGATCGGCTTCAAGGGTTACCTCAATACGAGCGCGCCTTTCTCAGTCAAAGAACACAAGGTCCAGTGGAAGACATCCCGACAATACCACGACTTCGATTTTGGCAACACATATAACGAAACGTGCGACTACCCTACATTCTGGTATGAGGACGGTCGACTTGTTGCGTTCAACAGCTCCAACGAACTCGTAGGCTGCTATGATAGCGACTTCGATCAATATGGTGACGTCGAAGCTTTTGGTGTGTTTCCCGACTGGGAGCGTCAGCTGTCCAAATTTGCCTCCGTGCAAGATCGTCTGCGCGAGTGGTACCCACCGGTGCTTGAGCGTCTTGAGGTCTTTTCCTGCATGACCATCGCTGCCCTCGATATTGATGGATTCCGCGTGGACAAGGCGATGCAGGTGACTGTGGATGCCCAAGCCTCCTTCACCTCCAAGATACGCGAATGTGCGCGGAAGTATCGCAAGGACAACTTCCTGGTCGTTGGTGAAATAACTGCCGGCAACACATTGGGATCTGTTTGGCTAGGTCGTGGCCGTTCGGCTGATATGTGGATGGACGACACCAACGCTGCTCAGACCCTGGACTGGAACGAGTCTTCCACCGACGACCACTTCTTACGCGAGGCAGGAAATTCCGCTCTTGATGCCGGCGCCTTCCACTACTCTGTCTACCGATCTCTGACGCGTTTCCTGGGGATCAGTGGAAACCTCGAGGCTGGCTACGATTTGCCTACCGACTGGGTTGACATGTGGAATGAGATGCTGCAGTCGAACGACTTTTACAATGCCAATAACGGCAACTTCGACCCCCGACATCTCTACGGTGTCGCGAACCAGGATGTCTTCCGTTGGCCAGGCATCGAGAAGGGAACAGAGCGTATGATGCTTGGATACATGATTACCACATTCCTCATGCCCGGTATTCCGCTTGTCTACTATGGCGAGGAGCAAGATCTGTATATCGTGGACAGTACTGCGAGCAACTACGTCTTCGGTAGACAGGCATTCTCGCCTTCCCAGGCTTGGATGAGGCACGGCTGCTATACCCTTGGCAGTGAGATATACGTCAACTGGCCAGCGGAGAGGGCTACCCAGGGTTGCCATGACCCGGCGCAGGCCTGGGATCATCGCGATCCTTCTGCCCCCCTTCGAAATACGATGAAGCACATGTTTGCAATGCGAGAGTCGTTCCCGGCCCTCGAGGGAGGCTGGCTCTTGGCTAAGCTTGCCAATCAGACCAGCTACACTCTCCTGAACGGTAGCACAAAGGAGACCGAGTTTGGTATCTGGAGCGTCGCACGAGCCTACAACTCCCAGACGCAGAACGTCTCCACGTCGAGCAATACCAGCACGCCCGTGTGGCTGGTCTACCACAACCAACCGAATGAGACGACCTACACTTTCGACTGCAGCGACTCCAGCAGTGCATTTATCTCACCCTTTGATGCCGGTATCACAGTCAGGAACCTGATGAACTCTAGCGATTCGTATCCGCTCGTCAAATCTGCAATCTCAAACACTAACTGGACCGGTACCAGCGCGTCGGCTGGCTGTCTCAGCAGCATCACCATGCGGCCATACGAGTTCAAGGTCTTTGTGGATGATGACGACTACGTGTACCCTGCGCCTATGATTACGGAGTTCTCCCCGGGTCACGATTACGCCCGTGACTCATCAATTCATACGACGGGTGAACAGCAGGTTGTTCTGGGCTTCTCTATCGCGATGGACTGCGACTCTGTCTCGGATGCTGTATCTGTCACTTCCTTCATCGACGGCAATGGAGGCCAGAACTTGACGAGCTTTGGAACCGCAGAATGTAAAAGCGTCGATGGATCCGCTACTTCAGACATTACCGGTTATATTCCTACTGCCTGGATCTGGAATGCCACTCTGTCAGGGCTGGTTGATGGGATCCACCAAATAACAGTCACAAATGCCACGAGCAAGGGCGGAGCAAGGACCAATAGTAGGGATACCTTCCTACTTAGACAGGGTCTTCCGAATAACCCCGTCGCCTTCCCTGAAAGAGCCAACTATTCGTCCACCCTCCTTCATGTTGACGATGCCGGTATCATGTACGTCAACCACACTGCTGCAGGCGCCCAGAAGTTTAGGTACAGCACCAACTGGGGATCAAGCTGGAGCGATTGGGCGAGCTACACTGGTGACTACAAGAGTATCACAGCTCAGACTTGGTCTGGGACGGATGATCAGGCCTGGGATGGCAAGCATGTCATGGTCCAGTACTGGAGCAAGCCACTCGGCTCGTCCGCGTTCATCCAACATGGTGACAGCCTCTACGAACGAAGGTTTCCTCACATTTTCATGCACGGTGAATACAACGAATGGGGATACGACGCGGGCGTGCGTAGCGTCATGAGCCACGCGGGCAATGGCACGTGGGACATGCATTATATGTATGAGTGGCCGGCTGCGGTGCAGGTGAACATCTGGGGCATCAACCCCGACGGCCAGCCTGACGAGACCTTCATCTACGGAGATATTGATGGCGATGGTATCCTCGACAGGCTGGCTCCCAGTAGTCTGTCGAGCAATGTTTTCAACATGACTGTTCCTTCATGGCCGCATCTCTCATACAAGATAGTCGTCGACGACGGCACCTGGCAAATCAAGGCTGTGCCAACAGGAACGGTTCACCTGCAGATCTGGCTCTTCATCCTGCTCGCCATCCTTCCTATATGCTTGGCTGGTCTGGCTATGTGGATTTACGTCCGTGGATTCTACCAGGTCAAGGTTAACAAGCGAGGGTTCAAGGCGAACACAAAGAACTGGCTTTCGATCGGTGGCCTCCTCAAGACCGATTCGGCCTCGGGCGAGAAGAAGGAGAAGTATAGCATCGCGCTGCGAGCCATCTCCCCGTCACCAGCGTCCACACCGGTTCCAGCCATCAAAGCCACGGGCGAGAAGAGAACGGTCTTGATCGCGACCATGGAGTACAATATCGATGATTGGAACATCAGCATCAAGATCGGTGGTCTCGGTGTCATGGCAAAGTTGATGAGTACTGCCTTGGCCGATACAAACCTGATCTGGGTAGTTCCTTGCGTGGGAGGCATCGAGTATCCGATGGATGAGCCAGCCGAGTCAATGTTTGTGCAAATTATGGGAGAATCCTACGAGGTCCATGTTCAATACCATAGGTATAAGAACATTACCTACGTGGTCCTCGACGCTCCCATTTTCCGCCAACAAACCAAGGCCGAGCCCTATATTGCTCGGATGGACGATGTCGAATCTGGTATTCTGTATGCAGCTTGGAATAGCTGTATCGCCGAGACCATTCGCCGATTCCCTGTGGATATCTACCATATCAACGACTATCACGGCGCTCTTGCGCCTCTCTACCTTCTCCCGCAGACAATCCCCGTCTGTCTTTCTCTCCACAATGCCGAATTTCAGGGGCTCTGGCCTATGCGCTCACCCGAGGAGGCCAAGGAAGTTTGCGACGTTTTCGGCCTGCCTATGGATATCGTTAAGAAGTATGTGCAATACGGTTCAGTTTTCAACCTGCTCCACGCCGGTGCGAGCTATTTGCGATTCCATCAACGCGGATTCGGCGCTGTGGGTGTGTCAAAGAAGTACGGTGACCGATCGCTAGCTCGATATCCCATTTTCTGGAGTTTGAAGTCCATCGGCCAGCTCCCCAACCCGGATCCTTCGGACACAGCCGCTTGGGAGCCGGAGAAGGACGCCGCGAGTAGCAGTAAGGATGGTGTGGAAGTCGACCAGGACTTCGAGAATGCCCGAGGAGATCTCCGAGTAAAGGCTCAGGAGTGGGCAGGTCTCGAGATCGACCCAACCGCAGAACTGTTCGTCTTTGTCGGTCGTTGGTCCCTCCAGAAGGGCGTTGACCTGATCGCCGATATTTTCCCCAGCATTCTGGAGAAGTACCCAAAGACGCAACTTATCTGTATTGGACCCGTAATCGACTTATACGGCAAGTTTGCGGCCCTGAAGCTCGCTAAGTTGATGGAAGTCTACCCGAAGAGGGTATTCTCGAAGCCCGAGTTCACCCAGCTTCCGCCATACATCTTCAGTGGTGCCGAGTTCGCGTTGATTCCATCGCGTGACGAGCCTTTCGGTCTGGTCGCCGTTGAATTTGGTAGGAAGGGCGCCCTAGGTGTCGGTGCAAGAGTTGGTGGTCTGGGTCAGATGCCTGGCTTCTGGTTTACCGTCGAGTCCATGTCGCCTGCTCACTTGCTTGACCAGTTCAGGCATGCTCTTAAGGGGGCTCTGGAGTCGAAGCAACAAACGCGTGCACTCATGCGCGCTTGGAGTGCGAAGCAGCGTTTCCCAGTCAAGCAGTGGGTACAGCAGATCGACGCACTTTACGACGAGTCGATACGTGTATCCAACAAGGAGGCGTCCAAGAAGCACCGGTTGGGAGGCAAGACATCTATGCTGTCACTCCATGCAAATGCTCAGGATGGCGCAGACTCCAGGCCAGGGACTCCCAACGCCGGGCTTCAGATCTCCGTATCGTCGCCAAGCGCAGTCCACAGCTCACTCCTGCGCAACGTCTCTCCAGGCGCCCCATCTCCACTACCGTCTCCCGGTCTTTCCACGCCCACCGGGATGCGGTCACCTGGCCCCCTGCCCTCTCCGGGTCTCACGCCCAAATTCCCTTGGGCTACCCTCGAGCCCGGCTCTATGCGAAATTCGGCCATGAGTGTTGCCTCCTTCGACAGCTTCGCCATGCGCGCTCAGAATGACAGCAGCCTCCCGACAAGTCCCAGCTTCGGCCCTGATGCGAGTGACCCTATTGCCGGCCTGCCCCTCCCGCAGCCAAGTTTCTATCAGCAAGGAAACCGCAACAGCAGTCAGCTCTCCCTTTCGGACGTCGTGGGCGAGCGGCACGACATGAAATTGCAGAAAGTCGACTTGTCATTCAACGATGGCAACGGCGAATTCTATGCCGAATTCGAGCAGAGACTCTCTAACATAACAGCAAAGAACTCCATTACCGATCTATGTATCGAAGAATTCCTCAAGAAGAGCGAGAAGGAGTGGTTCCGGCGTTATCGAGACGCCAAGCTGGGACTGTCGGCGCGCGACGCAAGCCGAGCGCGCAGCCCCATGGGCGGCAGACCCCAGAGCAGAGACGGCAGAGACGGGAAAGACAGAGACTCTTCTGTAGTCAGTCGGGGGAGGCAGCGGCATCGCAGTATTACTCCCCATAGCACTATCACCTATGCTGATACGGAGTTCGGCTCACCATCCGGCCCAGATGTTGACGATGAGTTCTTGCTGGGTGACGGCTACAAGGCACCCACGGGGTTGAGAAGGTGAGTTCACGCGACGCATTCCTTGCAGTCTGCAGTATGCTAACAAGGACTTCAACTACCAGGTTACTCTCGATCCGCATTGGCGACTGGCCAATATACGCCTTCCTCATGGCACTCGGCCAGATCCTTTCAGTCAACTCGTACCAGATCGTCCTGCTCACCGGCGAAGCGTCGCAAACATCGGACAAGCTGTACATCATTGGTTCTGTCTACCTTGCAACGTCCATCATGTGGTGGTTCATGGTGCGGAACCTGAAGTCGTTGTATGCCATCTCCCTACCGTGGCTGTTCTTCGGCCTGGCCTTCTTGCTCCTCGGTGTCGCGCCTTTCACTAGCGGGGCGACTTTGCAGCTCGTTGCAACTATCATGTACGCGGCGGGTGCCAGCAGTGGCGCTGTGATGTTTGCCCTCAACTTCGGTGACGAAGGTAAGACTTCCCATCCCATAGCTTTTCAACTAGCGCAAGCTCCTGACACACGGTTTTAGGTGGCTCCCCGACAAGACAATGGGTCATCCGCGCCATCATCGTTGCCGGCATTGCACAGGTCTACTCGCTCATGCTATGGTACTGGGGCTCCCTCGTCTCCGATTCCGAGGCCACCATGACCGGCTTCGTCGCTGACAGCTCCATCCCCCTCGCCCTCGTGGTCTGCGTCCCCATCGCCGTCTTCTTCTGGGCCATCGGCCTCGTCCTCTTCTTCGGTCTTCCCGGCTACTACCGCCAGTCTCCCGAGTCCATCCCTGGTCTCTACATCTCCCTGCTCCACCGGAAGCTTGTCCCCTGGTTCTTCGTCGCCGTCATCATTCAGAACTACTGGCTGTCCGCACCCTACGGCCGTAATTGGCAGTTCCTTTTCGGCTCCCAGTACATCCCCGGCTGGGGCGTGTTCCTGCTCGCCCTGGGTTTCTTCGTCGTGCTCTGGGCTATCATACTCTACGGCTTCTCCTTCTTCTCCGATGAGCACACGTGGCTCCTGCCTATCTTCGCCATCGGCCTCGGCGCACCCCGCTGGGCACAGATGCTCTGGGGTGTCTCAGGAATCGGCTGGTATATCCCCTGGGCGGGCTCAGCCGTCGGCTCCGCCATCCTATCTCGCTGCCTCTGGCTTTGGCTCGGCCTGCTCGATGCCATCCAGGGTGTCGGCCTGGGCATGATGCTCCTGGCCACGCTCACGAGACAGCACGTCCTCGCCGTGCTGATCGGCTCCCAGGTCATCGGCTCGGGCGTCACCATGATAGCCAGGGCGACGTGCCCCAACGCGCTGTACTCGACCGAGACGTTCCCCGACTTCAGCCAGGGCGCCATGCCCGGTGCCTCTCAGAAGTGGTTCTGGATCTGCCTGGCGTTCCAGCTGGTCATTCCTTTCGGTTTCTTCAAGTTCTTCCGGAAGGAGCAAGTCTCGAAGCCTTGATGTACGGGCGTATGGGCTCTATATCCTTCTTCTTTATTGTTATCTACTTTCATTTTTGGGCCGGATCATCTTATTACCATACCATATGCATCAGCGGCGGACATATCTTGGCGTCTTTTCTGATGATACAAATTTTCTTTTCCTTTTGGACTATTTGGGTGTTTAGAACTAAGGAACTCGGTGGCACCCTCTGGTAGAGCATCTGTCGGGACAACGTGGAGGAGTTCGTGTATATATGATGTTATCAGGGATGAGCCACCGTAGTCATTGGAAGATACCGAAAATTATACCCGTTATATTTTTGGCTTGACAGCGGGACTGATATTGATGTGTGAATGTCTATCATCTCGACCGCTTCTCCTTTACCTCGATGTTTGACCTTGCCTGCCACATTTTGACGTCGCCCTCCCAGATGATAACCCACTCATATACTACCGATACAGATGCATGCAACACAACACCCTCAAGAGGAATAGGAATGTGCGTGCTTGCTCCATGATCGCGGAGAGCGGGAAAGTACCTTCCGACCCTTTCCCATGTGAGACGCGGCCCTGTCTGTTCTGTCGTGTGTCGTGAAATGTATTCAAGGTGATCCCTGAACCGCTCCGCCCAGAATATCGACACCGTCGGTCTTATTTCTTCCTCTTGAGTCCCAACGCGCATACACATAATGACATAATCCACTTTTCGTTCGAAAGAGAATTGCTCCTCAATCTCGGCCATTGCACCGTGCTGTCTAACGCGCCCGCCAAGAAGCAACAGTCCTTTCCGTCCCAAAGGCGACCGGGCCATGCTTCAGCGATCCGAATTCCGTGTGGTGCTAGAATCTGTAGTGCAGACCTCCTTCTATCTAGGATCAGATCTCGTCCTATGGGGAGTGCGGCAAAGTCAGCCTTCGAAACCTACTCGGCTAATCAGAGACCTCCCTTCTTGATCTGATCAATCAGGTAGCCTCTAAGTTCAATATTGGATGGTTAGGTCAACATCCGATGGTGTAAACTAGGTTTTCCCCCTGAGGAAATCTCAACCAACTCGAAATCATCCAGTCGCACGCCAAGTATGGGCCTATTCAAGCGACAAAAAAGGTCTTCGGCAACCTTCCGCAGATAGATGCCAAACATTATGCGACCGTTTGAGTAGAGCGGGAGATAATAGTCGTTTTGCGTATTGAAGTCTTGGCCCCATGGCGAGTGAAGATAAGCACCTATAAGTTTGACGCCCTTGTTCGTCAAGCTGAGGTCCATTTCAAAAGGGAAGACCGGGCTTGTAGGCCGCCCAGGTCGGTCAAAAGCTGCAGGCGAAGGGGCCAAGATGCTGATCATGTCCGGAGCGCCATCTGCAGGATCCCAGGCGAAGATGGTAACGTCGTGGGTTTTTTTGATGATCTCCTGTAATCGGCGGAAAGCCATCTCACCTTCGCCGTAGATCATGGGCATATGAATCCCAAAGAAACCCATGAGACAGTAGGCCTTATCTTCGCTTCGAGTGGTGATCCTTCTGGCTGCCCAAGACATTCTCTCTGCGACCGCATAATCTCCCGGTAATGTTCCTTTCGTCAGGACAGATGAAGGAATCCTGGTGAGCACCGCGAGTATTGCTGTGAGTGACGATTTGCAGCCTCGATACCCCTAATCGCTATCGAAAATTTTACACTCCCGCGGCGCTATCAGCTCATGGAGTGTCCGACCCCGTCTGATCCAACGGCAGTGCCTCAGGCCCTCGACGAGGTTCGTCTCGGGCGTCACATCTGCAAGGTGGACATAGCAGATATCGGCATTCTCGTGCCAGCAGAACATGGAGTTGATGGACTCTGTCAACTCGGCGCTACTGGATTTGTCGATGCAGCACGTGTCCACCCAGGCATAATGGAGCCCACCTCGGCGCGCAAGGCGGCAAGTGTTGACGACTTTCGAGTAGCCGTATTTACGATCTCTTTCAAGGTTCTCCGGTTCGAGAGTTGGCATGTTCCGGAAAGAAACCTCCTCTTCGGACGAGCCCCAGGTGTGTGAGAGGGTAGCATATGGTGGTATACTGCCTTCCAAGAACTCGTTGAACTCGAGAGATGTGGTGCCAAGGAACCTCATCATGGGCAACAAGTCCCAAGAAGCAACAACTCGAAAGACTGTAGCGCAGTGACTGATATAAAGACAGTGATGGAGGTGTTCTGGTCGAGAACGCGGCAAATTCCGAGGGACGGCAGGTCAATAACGGGAATCAAGCCGCGCGGCTCCAAGAAGGCGTGTAGTGAGTACATTCATAGACCTACCTGCATATCGCGACAATTTGTGCAGCGTGATGGAGTGAGGGGCTTGGAGAGCTGAGGCATAGCCATCGATCAAGGGTGTGCTGATGCCCATTCTGATGTGTTGAGGACCGATAGTAAGCCTTGTTTAACTCGGAGACCCCATGTGCGTAAGATCGTCCGCGGAAGAACTAGCCATCATATGAAGATGCGAGGCCATTCTAAGATATGAAAAGCGAACGGGTTGCGAAGCTCGGGCATGGCATACGGGGAAGCGTGGCTGTAGGGAACGAAGGCAGTACGGCGGACAACGGGAACACCATCAAATTGTTTTGTTATTGTCTGTTGGCCGGTTGAGGGAAGAAGCGATGGATTGCTGACGTATACAGCTATGCTTTTCAAGGCGCATTCCCACAGCCTGGGCTGGTTGTGCCTTGAGTCGCTTATCTGCGGAAGCGCATCTGTAATGCTTATCTTCGCGAATAGGACGTTGACATTCGACTGAACCCGTATGTCCCTATATAACCACCCCGCTCCCAAAATCGGCGGTGGTCCCTTTCCTTGCCTTGCTTCATTTTGTAACCCTGGAAATGCCAAAACGACGACGCTATGCCGGGACGCCGCACCATATCTGTGTCCTAACCGAAAAGATATTGAGAAGAGTGGGAATCTGACCATGAATATGACCATCACAACCGTCTGACCTTACTCATTACTCTCAGCCAGATCCAGATTCTTATCCCACAAACTCCTCAGTATAGCCTGGATACCATCGTCGTCCTCTCCATTGACGAGGCTGGCCCCACTGAGACCCTGTCCCTCGTGCATCCTTGCAGCACCAGCACCGTCGTCTGTCTCGAAACTCGAGCTCAGCCCACTCTGCCTTACGGACGAGTAACCCCGCTTGTTAGCCGCGGGCCCTCTTCCACCGTTGTTGCTCTCTCCGACATCTTTGAAGCTCTGGCTTAGCCCAAGCTGTCCCGCACCAGCTGTGTGCACGGGTTGGCGGTTACCAGACGTCCCTGGCTGTGGTATCCTCCTGGCCTTGTCGTTTCCAGGGAGTTGTGCAAGGCGCACCAGACTCCGGGCGACAGGGTTCTGATAGCGGCGTACGATGTTGTACTCGACCCCCGTCCGCTCGAGGAGCTTGTTCACTCGTGGGTCCTGTGTTTCGTAGCCTGCGCCACCGAGCAAGGGGCCGGCGACCTCAGCCACTTCAGCTGCGAAGCCTCCTATGCCTGAATGCCGATGACGGACGGGTTCCATGGACGAGCTGGCGCGCTGCAGATTTATTTTCTGCTGAGTTCGGCTCTTCTCGTGTGGGGCTGCCTGCACTGCACCTATTTTCCTAGAGCGGGCCGTTGTCGCTATCGCGCTACTGGCGACGCCTGTCCCCTCCTGATCTGTAACGTCCTCGTCGTCATCATCGTCAGGGGATCCTGTGCCCCCTGACAGTCCAGTATCTGTTGGCCTAAGAGGATTGCCCATGGAACTTGTTGGCTCCGAACCTGCCTGGCTGGCCGCCCCTAAGGGAAAGTATGAACCACCCGAGGCCTGAGTAACAAATCGGGATGTAACATCCTCTTCGCCATTGCTTCCGACCGTACTCTGCAGCTGGGCCGGCTCAACGGACAGCGTACTGTTCGAGTGCCGACTATCAGGCGATGTTGCGCGTGCCAACGCCGTCATGTTGGACGTACTGGTAGTAGCGCTATGTGACGGCGTCCGCTGGAGCAACCTCGACGTCAAATTCCTGCTGTGTTCCCTGTTGTCGTCGAAGAGGAGCCTCTGTGGTTCCGCCAGAGGCGTCGGTTCGTCGTCTCCGTCGGCCTCACCACCTGGGCTTCCGTAATAGGTACCCTGAGCATTCGCAGACGACTGACCACTAGTATTGACGGAGCCGCGCCGAGATAGGTAAGGCGAGGCGGAACTGCTAGCATCGAGCCACTCGTCCTCTTGTCCGTCGTTTCCAAGGTCGAAGTGTACCGCCGTCTTGGCGGGTTTGAGCTTGTTGACAGCCTTGTCTGACGAGGAGCGCTTCAGCTGGGTTGTTGACTTGCTGCGTTTGGCAACCTCGATGTGTGACTTATTGCGCTTCAAGCTAGACTGGGCGCTGTGGTTGTTCTTGAGGTTTGTAGCTGACGAGTTGCGTGACAGTCTTACCTCTGACGAGTGATGTCGGCGATGGCTCGATGCGGCTCCGGTGCTGCGCTCCGGCGAGGGGGAGGTAACTCGGCGATTAAGTTTCGCTGAGGACCCAGAAGAAGTGTGTTTGTGTAGACCCTTCGAGGATGGCACCCTTCCATGTAGGCGCCCTGTGGTTCCGACATGGTGTCTCTGAGGTTTATGAAGGGTTCGCTGCTGCTGCTGAGTGAGCTGTGCCTGATTGTGTTGTGTTTGGTCGCTATCCAATGAAGCGCTGTCGGGCTGGTTTGAGGGCCGTTTTGATTGGCCGTTGGACGGCGAGATGCTGTCTCCTCGGTCCCTGTCCCTGGCCATTTCTCTGCTTATTCCTCAGATGACTGCTGCTGTACTCCGGACTCATCCGCCCCGTGGCTCACCAAGCTCTTCACACGCTGCGAGTCAACACCCTCCAACTCCTGGCGGTGTGTCCCGGCGGGGGGATCCCCTGCAGATTACCTCCCTACCGGGAAAGGATGGGTGAAGGGCGCGTGGGTTTTGCTTTTCCTCGCGCGTCGACGGACTGATTATGACGGAGGGGCACTGGCCTCTGGCGCAAAAGATTTGGTGGTACCGTAAGCTTGGGTTGACAAAGTTCCCGCGAGTGTGGAGGGAGTAAGTTTGGGAGAGACTATCTGGGGATGGCGATCTGTGGCTTGCGACAAAGGACCAGGGCGTTCAATTGATACACGAGACGATGAATGAATAAGATTGTGCCACGTCGAGCTGGATCCAATTGAATGATATTGGGTTAGTAAACCGTAGTCCGTAGTCTGTAGTCTGTAGTCCGTAGTCTGTAGTCTGTAGTCTGTAGTAGTCTGCCACAGGTCGAGTCGACCCGACCCGACCCTCCACGACGTAACTTCTACGCTGCGCTCATGTCAATTTGCGCCGAACCGAGCCAGGCCCACCGCTTCTTCACAAGCTCCCAAAACTTGTCCGTCCTCGGCGGCTTCCCGTCTTGGGCATCGCGTAAATGAAGCACGCCGGGAACGCCTGGGCAGGCAGGCAAAGCAGGCAGGCAAGCGGGCAAGCAGGCAGGCCCACCCCGAAGCAGGAAGTCTAGACCAGTCCCTAACCCTTATGGTGCTACTTAGGTAATCACCATTGTCAGCCCGCAGCCGAGGCGGCGAGCTTCAACGTCAACTCTCCCTACAACATCAAATTTAGCAGTAGTCTCCGTATCCACCCTTTGTTTGAACTACATCCCACTTACACTCTGAGGTATTGCCGGAACCACCTGGTCACCCCCTGGAGACCTCACTCAGAATGAGCGCGCAGCTAGCACAACTGGAGGAGGAGAAGCAGCAGTACCAGGAACAGGTAATTAGTTTGGCTTTTGCGCCGTACCCAGATCTCTTCATTTGGTCTGCATTTCCACTAACAAGGCTCTAGCTGGATATCGTCCTTACCTCCCTCAATGACGATCCCGAAAGCGCCGACTTGCTCGGCCTTAAGGCCGAGCTTGATGCCATGATCAACATGATAAATGAGTCCATCGCCGACATACAGCCCAAACGCGCAGTAGCATCCGCACCATCCCAACCGAAAGAGGCCGCAACGTCGGAGGCACCTGTGCCCGAGAAGTGGTCGCGGGAAAACCACCCGGCCTTCAAGAAGGCAGCGCAGGAGGAGAAGGATAAGCAGGAGGCAGCCGCGGTGGCAGCAGCAGAGTCGGCCATCCCCATATCCTACCAGGTCAACGATACAGTTCTTGCTAAGTGGGTATCGGGAGATAAGGGCTTCTACCCGGCACGCATCACCTCCGTCACAGGCTCGTCGACGCAGCCTATCTACACGGTCAAGTTCAAGAGCTACGACACGTCCGAGACGTTACGCGCCAAGGATATTCGGCCAATCACCAACAAGCGCAAGGCGGACGGAAGCGCCGCAGGCGCAACCACCTCTGGTACGAGCGGTAGTGTGAACAGCCCGACCACACCTGGGGGAACACCAGCGAGTTCCACGCCCGGTACATCGACCATCTCGAATAATGGCATCGTCCTTACAAGCGCCCCAAGCGTGTACCCACAGGCTGAGCAGAACACTGCTGCAGAAGGCGAGAAGCCCGCAAAGAAATTCAAGAAGATCAAGGCGACCAAAGAACTCGAAAAGGGCAAGAACAAGTGGCAGGAATTCACTTCCAAGTCCAAGTTTGGAAAGACGCAGAAGAAAGACAGCATGTTTCGCACTCCTGACGGTGTCCACGGTCGAGGTAGGTTTCCTTCCCTGTTGTTTAGCATGGAGTCGATCGAAAGATTTGAACTAACGTTCTGCGTACACAGTTGGGTTCACAGGATCTGGACAGGCCATGCGCAAGGACCCTACTCGGAGTCGCCACATCTATCAACCTAATGAAGACATTGACTAAGATGATTTCTGCTGCAGGACCTTCCGTCTCCCGGACAGACCTTTTCATGTTCATCGGATTTAGAAATACGGCACGGAGGCGGGGAGCTTTGTCTCACTCATGGTTAATCGACGGCGTTGGGTCTGGTTGCGACTCCTTCATTCACGGTAAAGCACCTCTGACTTTGTCAAATTGAGGCTAACTTAGTTTTTCTCTCGCATGGAAATGTCAGTCATATAGCGTGTAACGTCCTTATAGAAATGGCCCTTGCTGTGGTTCATAGGCCTATCCGTCCGCTCCACGGCACAGGCCGATGCATAAAAATTATCACATTGAGGCATTTATAAGTCCCAGAGTTGTAGTGCTGGAGTTATACTGAGCCCAAAAGGGAGGGCGTCTTCCCAGGAGCGCGGAAATTATGCAATGCTCGTCATCGGGTCCGGCACAAAGTCTCATGAAGGCCCTGACAAGATCTCTGTGACCTCGAACACAGTACAGTCGTTCGAAGAGTGTTCGACCAGCCTTCCATTTGTTTCGTGATTAAAGGCAGTGTTCCTGTTCAGAGAGACTGCAATTCTCCTATGTTTGTAGCGCGGCAAGGGCCGATCCGGAACGGCAAGCGGCACACAATGCCTGGCCACGGATGGTGCCTCTTTGATATCGATACAATTTAAAGAAGCAAAGGCTTGCAGCTGGGTTGCTATCCAGCCGCAGCGAGAACTAGAGCTGGATCTGGATAAGTTTGCATACGATGAAAGAGTATACATATACGTGTTTGTGAGTTGCTTTGCATCGTCTGCCCCGGTTCGCCGTGGGCTTTCCAGCATGTACGATCTATGCTTGAGTTTTGGCCCATATGACCTTTGTCTTCGAGACAGAATGCCTGTATTTGGAAGAACGTTGTAAACAGGTCACTTGGTCGCGGGTTGTAAGCTGTTGCTCCATCAGGTCCAAAGATCGACTGTCTTCCCACCTGCACCCCAGATTAAGGGAACAGTTATGTTCCGCCGTCATAGGGATATGGTCCAGAACCCCTTCCGTCGGAATGCAGCTCCTTGGAATCTTCTCTTGCCGCGTTGGCAGACGACAACCCTGGCCTAGTGCCTCTATCTCTACGAACGGGGTTGCACACAGTCCTGCGCGATCACTTGTGGGAGTCTTCTTACAAGCTAATAAACGAACCTGTGATACCACTTCCGTAGGTGTCATACCAGATCCACAGGCGATGTTCAAGACCGCCGATGCCACCAATTGAGCAGACCATAACCAGACACCTACTCCTGGCTCAAGATCGAAGCACCCCCCTCATCCGCCTCAGGCAAAGGCTCCGGCTCATGATTACACCTCTGATGCTCAGGCGCGTCACTATGCTTGACCACGAACGTGCCGGACCCCTGGATGACCTCGTGCAGCATGAAGCGCATGGGGCAGTCCCTCAGCTTTGACGTGCGCTTCTTGTAGAAGCGGTACCCGTCCGTCCTGGCCTTCTCCTTCCTCCGCTGCTCCTCCTCGGCCGTCTCGTGCTGCCCCTCCCGGTACCGCGGGCTGCCGGCGTACACGCAGCTCACCACGAGCTTGGCCCGCGTGCCCGCCAGCTTGCTCCGCAGGATCTTGACCGAGTACCCCCGCGCCTGCGTCCACGCGTTGAGCTCCTCCTTCAGCCGGGTGTTTCCCCGCTCCGTCTTGGACGGGTTGTACGCGTTCCCGTTGGAGAAGATGGTGCCCTCGGGCGGGGGCCGCTGGAGCTCCGGGTTCCCGCCGTTCCCGCTGCCGTCGGCCCCGCCAATGCCGCCGCCGCTGACGCCGGCGTCGGGGATGTTGTTGAAATCGTAGCCCTCGACCGCGTTGGCTAGGGCAGCCTTGAGGTTGGCGTTCTCATTCTTGAGGGTCGTGATCAACTGGTTGGCGTGCTCGAGTGCATCGCGCAGGCCATTGATGTCCCTCTGAAACTGTTCGGTCAGCGCGATAGCGATTTCCGCTTTGGCCTGGGCAATAAGGGCCTGCGTCGCGGCTTGAGAGGCCACATTGTGGTTCGCCATTTGTTGGGGTGCTTGTCGTAAGGGTTCGCGGGCGATTAATAGGAAGGGGGGATGGTGCCCAGGTGGTGATGGGGAGGCCATATCTATTGTGTACCTGTTACCTATGGAGTACGAGGCTGGGGGTAGACTAAACCGCACGGCAGGCAAACTTGGTCCGAGCGCGCTGCTGGTACTCCAGTTACGGACGCGCCATGGGCGTCAGGGCAAGTCTGGTCACCACCACCGAGGATTCCTTAGATGATCGTCACGCGAGATACCAGACGAATTAGGGCACCAAATGACCTATGTTCACAGGGAACCGTAATCTCCAGATATCCTGGTATTTGCTCTGATCTTGGGGTATAGCGCGCTGCTTGGTATTTGTCTAAGCCACATACTTCCAGAGTAATATGCAATCCAGACTCGGAATAGAAGGAAGGAGAAGATGCGAGGATGCTACCCAGTCTAAATCTACTCGTCCCTCAGCTTTCGGAAGAAATCCATGACGCCCGTGAACACCACGAGAAGAATACCACCACCCTAACACCCGGTTGTCAGTATCAAAAAAAGTCAAGCAAAATCCGGGCGACGGGGAAAACTCACAGGTCCCAATCTCAACACCTTGGGCAAGAAACCCTTGTAAAGTGCACCGAACCCCTCCTCCTTAATCACCGTAGCCAGAGCCGGCCAGGCCCAGTTGTACTTTGGCACTACGCCCGGCAACTTAACGCTGTTCTGAATTCGCGACTTGACAACATCCATTGGCGTGTTCAGGATGGTTCCCACCGTACCACCGACAGTACCCGCCGCGATATCATTGATCATGTAGCCAGTCTTATCCTTCGCCTTCGGCAACAGCTGGCGGACCTGGAAGATACACCCGAAGTAACCAGCGTTCCACAGAATGTGCCTCCACAAGGTGCTCTCCAGGCCTTGGTACATGGCCAGGAGTCCTTCTTGTTTGACGATCTTCGTGACCACGTCCACCATGCCGTTGTACTTGCCCGCTGAAGCCTTGTCCTGAAGTCGAATCTTGACAAGCTCGAAGGGAACAACGACGAAGGACTCAGTCGCACCGGCGGTGGCTCCCGTCAAGATGGAAAGCGACTGGTTCATCTTCTCAGCGCCAAAGGCCAAACGGTAGAACCGTCCCCACTCGTCGTTGGCGGCGAACTTGGTTGCTCGCTTGGGCGCTTCCATCAGGATCGGGGCCGTGATGCCGCGGTAAAGACGGGAGAAACTAAAAGAGATATGTTAGCCGTGCACATCCTCTTGGTTGGCCCCATGATGGCCATCGGTCTCTGTCTTGTGATGGATCCCAAAGAGGGGAGGACAGGGGTGATGGCGAACGTACCCCTCATGTTTGACAATCTTCCTAAAGCAGTCGATCATGCCATTGTAGTGATCGGCGCCGGTTCCCTTGCCTGTCTGCAGTTGCCTGGCATATTGATTAGTACTTGCCAACAGTTCTGGGAGCAGAGAGGCTGTCTCACACTCTGGTCTTGACGACATCAAGAGGGTACCTAGATCATACGATTAGCATCCGGCAGCAATTCTCGGGCAGTTGCTTGGCGCATACATAACCAGGATCTAGAGCACACCCGTGTTAGCAGGCCAATTTGAACGAATAACAAGCTCTACAAGCTCCTACATACTTCCGACACACCGGCGACAGCACCTAGCATGGTCAGAGTCAGCTGTCAGCTCTCGAACTGTCTTGCGACAGGATATCGGCAGTAGTACATACCGGCGGCGAACTGGTATATGAACGGCAGAGGCTTTTCCTGAGACATCTTGACGGCAACTGATATATAGAAGAATTAGTTGAATCCTCCGATTGCAGACTGTCTCTGTAGAGCGCGACTCACAGGGTCTGGAAGCGTGGCGGGGGAAGAGATGTAGAGGGGTTGATGAGGAATGTTCCGGTAACAAGAGACGGGCGCAGACATAGTACACCCTTATCACCCACACAAATTCGGCGCCAGTCAGGCAAGTCCAGTGAAAATTCACCCCACAAAACATCAGCGGCATCGGTTTCCGGATGGACCCTGCACGTCTTTGCGCCTGCCGTGTTCCCCACATACATATTACCCACACATGTGAACCGCTCAGGACAGGACCCTGAGAACCTGTGTTTTTATGGTTCATGTCTTACATACTATAGTTATGATTTGCTCTGCTTCCTCTACACCTAAAGGTCGGGCTTCAGACTACATACAGGGCGTGGACCAACAAGAGGTTGTGTATCTCGTCCGGGAATAGATTATCCCAGGCACCTGTCTTTTTGATTGAACCTCCGCCCCAGTCATCTAACATGCTCGGATGGAGGTCCAAGACGGCCAAGCAACAAGGAGTCAATATTTGTGGCTCGTGATATGTACCATCATGACAAAGATGGACCTGCTCTCTCAGCCTATATCGTTACCAAGTTTGAGCAGAGCGTTCTCCTTCCCTCCTCGCGTCTTCTCAACCCATTCAGGCATCATCTTCGGTGATGAGCTTGATGACCTTTCCAATTGCGATCGTCTGACCCTGGTCACGCTATGAAGGAGTGAGCAATCGACGCACATCAACGTTGAACACCTGGGACGGGTGTACTTACCAGAGTGAAACGTCCCATCTGCGGGTAATCCTCGAACCTCTCGATGCACACAGCACCCGAAGTGCTCGTAATCTCCATGCGTGCAATGATGCTGTCGCCCTTCTTGGCATGCGTGGGTGGACGCTTGCTCTTGCGGCCCGTGCCCTTCTGGAGAGTATGTAGCAGAGCTGCAAAGGTGACCTCTTCGATGGCAGCATGTACGTGGAGCACACAGTTGAAACCCGCGCTAAGAATGGACTTCAGATCCAGAATGCGAATCTGCGCATCAAATCGCTTGACGCAATGGACAAGACGCTTCGGCGAGCAGATGACGAATCCGGGGAGAATATCATCCTCCTCAATACCTCGCAACCGCAGACGAACTTGGTCACCGCACTGTGCGATTGCGATTTCGTCTTCTTGCTCGCCATAGACGGCCGCAATATCGATTTGGGCCTTGTTTGGCATCATAGTGAGCTTCATGCCCTTCTTCACCACACCAGCCTCGACTCGGCCCTCGACCATGGTGCCCATGTCGCGGTACTTTCCGGCCACAGCCATCATGAAGGGCGCGTTGACCTTGCGCTCCAGAGCTTTCATGTCATCCAGGTACTCCAGCAATGAAGGGCCATCATACCAGGGAGCGACCCCAGCCGGTAGCCTCTCCTTGATGTTGAGAAGTGATTGGGCGGCGATGGGCATGAAGAAGACGTCTGTCTTCAGGTTGTATCCTGTGCCCTTCAGGAAGGTGGCAAGCTTGGTTGTGCACTCCTTGTAACGCTCGTGTGACCACTCCACTGTCGGGTCGTCCATCTTGTTGATAGCCACGACGAGCTTGTTGACACCTTGTGTCTTGGCCAGCATAGCATGCTCTCTTGTCTGGCCACCCTTTTCGAAACCAGTCTCGTACTCGCCCTTTCGCGCACTGTAGAAAGGTCAGCCGCGTTATACTCCCCCGAATATGGGAATCGAGACACCTATCAACCGAGCAATCTTACCTGATGACCAGAATACCAACGTCGGCCTGGGAGGCACCACCAATCATGTTTGGCACATATGTCTTGTGACCAGGCGCGTCCAGGATACTGTACTTCCGCTTCTCCGTCTCGAAAAAGCCACGGCCGACTTCGACAGTCTTACCCTTGGATCTCTCTTCGTTGGTAAGATCCAGAGCCCACGATAGGTACCAGGTCTCACGGCCCTGTGCATTCTGATCAGCCGTGTTCCTGAGGTCTTCAATGCAAGAAACCTACCATGTCCTTGGCTTCCCTCTTGTATTTGTCGAGCGTCCTCTGGTCGACCATGCCGGTAACGACAAGGATCGCACCACCGAGTGTGGATTTACCGGCATCAACATGACCAATGAAGATGATGTTGATGTGCTCCTTACCGTACATTTCCTTCAGGGTGTCCTCGTCAACATCGGCGGTCTGATCCTGCTCGACAGCAGCGGCATCGCGAGCTGCGGCCTTGGCGGCACTCCGTGAAGGGCTAGATCGCCCAGATGAGGGCGTGGGAGAGGTCTTTCCAGAGGATGCCTTCTCCGATCCGGCCTTCTCGCCGGTCTTCTCGATCGCCTTGGCCGCTGTCACCTTGGCTCCCGCCTCGGGCGCAGCCTCCTTGGGTTGCTCATCAGCCTCCTCTTTCTTTGGTTGGTCCTTGGCAGGCAATGTACCGCCAATCGACAGGACTTTAGCCTTCGGCTTGGGAGCAGTGTCGCCTCCGATACTCAGAACTTTGGTTCCACCTTCTTTGGCAACAGTTGCCTTGGGAGCGGGTGCGGAGGATGCAGCGGCGGCGTCGGTGGGTCGCTTAGCAATAGTCGGCGTCTGCTCAGGCGCTGGTGCTTGCTGCTGTTGTGGGAGTTGTTGTCCTTGCTGGTAACCTTGGTACTGGCCTGATTCTAAGTTAGTCACCCTGTTGATATGCGTAGGAGGTAACCTGGTCTTTTTCCAATCCCTTGGCTGTACTAACCCTGACCGTAGACGTTGCCGTATCCGCTCTGGCCATACTGGCCGTAGGCTTGTTGACCGCCATACTGGGGATAATAGGGCTGTTGTTGGCCACCATAGTAGCCCTGTTGGTACTGCGGCAAGCCGTATCCTGCGCCGTATGACTGTCCTGGCTGGAATGCTGCTGCACCAGGGGAGAAGGATGGAACACCGGGGCGGAAACCTGACTGCTGTCCTTGGTTGCCCAAGTTCAGCTGCTGGGCCTGCTGGGCCAGGTTCTCCTCCTGAGCCGCAGGGTCATCTTCCCAAGAGTTCAGATTCGACATGTTGGATATTGTCAGGTTGTATGGAAATCTGACTGAGGTGGCGGGTTGAATGCGGGCGTTTCGAGGATGGTGTTTGTTCCGGCGAAATAGCTTGCCCACAGTGCAGGGATCGACGTCGGAGCCTCAAGTTGGGCCTCTGGCAACAGTAAAGTTTCTTACGTAGCGACACTACCGCTATTCTTGTGCTTGACCTTGTAACCGTTGATGCCTCACAGGTCTCCTTACCGTGGGGTTATTGACACGGCGATTAGGCGGGCTAGCTGGCTGGTGCTGTGATGGTAAAGATTTGGTGCGTACTTTGGGCAGGCGGGGTGCGACGAGTTTTGCCCCACCATGACGCCTGGCTTGTGGCGCCGTTAGACCTACCTACCTGCCTGCCTACCTACCAGTCGGCTGATGGGCTGGTTAGTTGGTGTATCAGTAACCTTACTTACACAGTCGCCCTAGCGACTCCCCTGGGTTGTAGGCGTACCCAGGTACCTAGGTAGTTAGGCAGCTGCCCAGGGGGTTGGTCGCTCACGGTAGGTGCTCAGGTGGCTTCTGAATGTCACTACAGTGTTGGAGCCTAGCATATACAGTGACTCACTCGTTTACTCTCGGCTATATAGACAGTACGGGTAATCGTGACAGCATATCCACCTTGGTTGCTTTCAAAAGGCGGATAGGTCACTTCAAGGGGAAATTGAAACGAGCTGCCACCAGCTTCATTGTTCTATCCACAACTCCCAACTTGACAAGGCTATGTACAATCCTGAAATACTTCACGAGACGGTCAAGTAAGGTAGGTAGTTCTGCCGAATACTTGACCTAAATCATGGACGCCCTCTTAGGGCGGCTTGGGACGCACGCCGTCAATTATGCCATTCGTTCTGGCATTGCCTTGACATCGAGTTATGCCATTGGGCAGTGTTCGAGGCTGATGAAGACAATTGACGACCGAAGTGTCCGAGCCGAACTGAAGTCACTACAGGACCAGCTTGATGGCAAGGTCAAGATCCTGTCTCCGGTCATAGACTTAATAGAGTTCAAGTATGTCACCCTGCTCAAGAATAATATCACGAACCTCCTAAGTTGACAAATTTGTAGGTCTGGCCGGGGCAACGTGTTCCTTGAATCGGCTGTTCCTCTGGCAAAGTCACTACGCAGCGATATTCTGGCTCTTGGCAGGAGGCTTGAGCATGCCGCCCTGGCAGAAGAGGGCTCTCGTCGATCGGGGACTAAGTCCCAGACTGCCGAAGCACACTACGCCGAACTACTCAGCATCATCCGCGCCATCAGAGTTCTGCTCGCGCGAATCGACAGCGAAATGCCGTCTCTGCAGTTAGCCATCACCGCCTCGGGAGAAACCTTCTCATCTTCGATGCCAGCCGGTATATCGCCATCGCGGTTCTTGCAGGCCAGCTTTTTCTTGAACCTAGGGGACACTCAGTTTGCCAGTGATCCTACACGCCCTGTCCAAGTTGGTCCAACTTTCTACCTGTCCCTATACATGCTGTTCACCGGACATGCCCAACCCACACCGCAGTATGGTAATGCAGCGCGTGCCAGTCCTGCAACTCCGGACCCTTCAAGGGCAGGCACGCCAAAGAAAGAGGAGCCCTACGGCTTCCGGGAGGGTGAGAGAAGACCTATTTGGCAGGAAGTTCTGCACAAGGCTCGCGTGCGGCTTTGCAGGACGCCAATGAGCTGGACTTTCGACCACATTCAGGGTTTTGTGCCTGACGGCCTTTTCATGCCTGATCAGGATTCGCACTATTCGGGAGACCAAGCTTATGGACGGCCTGACGAGTACACATATCATCTCGAAATTGTAGAAGATCTAGATGATGGCAGAGTACATGAGGATGACGACGCCAAGATGAATCCATATGACGGCATTCCTCGTGCGGGAATTCGGGAGTCCATTCCAATTCACCAAATATCCAGGATTTTCTACACCGACAGCGGGCGGATCCTCAATATTGGCAACTCTGACGAGGCAGGCAACAATCCCATACTCCTTTTGAAGAGAGACGCCCGTGCTGCCGGCACTGTTGAGCTCGAGGAGCACATCATACCGTCCGAAGAGTCCACACCAAAGAAAGCTATCCAACGCTTGAACAATGATGGCACAGAGGACGATCAAGATGAGCTCGATCGCCAGTTACAGGAAGAAAGCGAACTTGCTAAGTCTCCAGACTTGAAGGCCGTGACGAAGCCTCATCCTTTAGGCTTGCATCTCCCATCCCACCTAGATCCCGAGTGGCTGGCATTCGAGGTCTTCTCGGAAGACGCTGATGATGAATCTTCCGATGCGGAAGATGAGCCCGAGGATAACAGCGAAGACGAAAAGCTAGTGGGCACCATCAAACACAAGCGGCCCGTGCCTTCATCTTCGCATTCGACGTCACTAGATGCCAACCTCATGGCGCAGATCAAGACACTCTCTATACAGCCTTCGACGGAATCAGGTATCCCTGGCGTCCATGTATCAAAGGAATTGGAGCGGCTGAATACGAAACGAGAAGAACAATTCATGGCCAGATCCCCATTTGGCTCCATCACGTCGTCCCTATCGCTTTTGGAGATGTTGATTCGACTTACGAGTCTCCAGGAGTTCCAGCAGTCGGCACACTTGTCTATACCGGACTATATCTTGTCATTCTTCTTGGAGGAGACATCGACTACGGGCTTGAAGGGGGAGGAGCGGTGGAAGGTGAAGCACGAGGCGAAACGACGGGTTGGCTTCGATCCTTACACTGATACCCCTACCAAATGATAAATGCATGGCTTTTGAGTATTTCCAGGGCAGGCAGGGCTGCTTGAAATGGTTGTTGCATAGCTCACGGCGTTTTGACCACTTAAGTCCGGGGCAATATTCGAGACTCAACGGACGATGATATCGGCATCATTTTTGACGGCTGAGGCAAACTATTCTGCTTACTCGTAGCCATCCTTCTATCTTTGATGTTATAGACAAGTGATTCTCCTCCATCTCAAGCGCCATCTGAACTACTTCACGATATAAAACGTCTGCATCCCGCAATTGTAGCTGCCTGTCTCGTGATGATGGCTTTGCCATAAAGTGCTTGAATTCACTGCTCTCCACACGCATAAACCACTTGGGCTGCCGACGCTACCGTAGATCCCAACGGTATATGCCGAGCCCTATAACTCCCCACCAGGCAAAGATATTAGCTAATAAGGTGGGACAAGATGACTACGGAGGTATAAAGCGCCTGGTCATTTGTGTGCCTGAGAAGTTGCATCTTCGGAAGTTATCTGAACCAATAATTTGCCGACAACTAGCAGCCGTCTCACAACCGATGAGAAGCTAAGTGTGCGCGACTCCTATAAGCGTGTAGTAGCAGGGGTTCTTCTGCCCAAGATACATTACAGTACCTTACAGCAGTACGAATGGAATATTACCATGGGAAATAGGATGTATTAATAGATACCTAAAACAGGAAGCACCTGCAGTCAAGAAGGCAAGATGAGCAAGAGAGGCGCGCCTCCGGGGAACATTAAGAGTGCTGAGTTAACGGGTGGATGGCGTTGCGAAGTTGCCGCAGTAACCGCCTGAGTAGGTACCTAGGTATTTATACCATCTAGACTACATATTGACTTCAGTCGGAACCCTTACCCTAAGGTACTGTGCCGCCCACGTTGCCCCCTCGACACTACCAGCAAACGCCAACTCAACCTGCAGGCTCTAGACCACAACAAAACGCACGCGTTCCTGCATTCTGGCAAAGATCGCTCGTAGCCAATGAGTTGTTACTCGTGCACCCAATGGTACTGACGGGAGAGCACATCCCCAGGGGTTTCGCCAGCAAGCCTGATACAAGCCTAATGCAGACCCACCAGCGACTTAGCCTCTGAACAGCTTCACATCACAAGACAGGATATGCAAAAGTGCTGGTGAAGCAGTCGAGGACGTATCTGGGGCCCCACCAGGTGCTCTCACAAACTGTAACACGCCTCAACATACGGACCTCTCCCACTCTATCCCCATCCCTCCGCAAATCATGGCTCGCCTCACCCGCACTGAATCCTTCGGGGATGATGACCTCGAAATCATCAGCTCACAGGCCGCCAACATGTCCCTTCACAACGCAGGCTCGTCCGCCTCAAAATCTCCCATGCGGCCAATAAGGACCCCAAGAAACGAGGATGTGGTGGACCTGCCAACCAGTCCTGCAGCACCAGCGTATAGATCACTTAACTCTCTAGCCTTTGGCCAGTCAGAGAAACCCGTCTTCGGGCAGCCAGGCAAGTTGATGTCTAGTCTTAAGCAGAAGGCAGCCAACGCTTCTTCCAACCTCTTCATACAGCCCAAGAGGCGACCTGAGCACCATCGAGACCACAAGATGCCCTCTCGAAAGCCCAGCGAAGCCGCCTCAACATCGCAGGTGCAATACTTCAGCTCCCTGGGCCCTGGTGCACAGCCGACTGAATACGTTCAGTCCTCGTACTACAAGGCTCCTCCCAGCAATGTTGCCTTCGAAGACAATACCTTTTACACCGATCCCGCCAAGGCCAATGAGGACCTGAAGGCCCTGCTGGAGGGTGGGTTGGAGGATGACGAAGACGAGCAAGATAAGAAGGGGTACTTAGAGGACGGTACGCTAGAGGGCATCAACGTCAAACTTCTACCGCATCAAGTCGAGGGCGTGAAGTGGATGAAGGGGCGAGAACTGGGGCCGGTGAAGCGCGGCAAGGTCCCCAAGGGCGGTATTCTTGCAGACGACATGGGCTTGGGCAAGACACTTCAATCTATCTCACTCATCATCAGCAATGCTAGGCTAGATAGGGATGGTCCGGCCTGGAAGAAGTCACTCAACGGCGTCGAGAGGGGCACACTTGTGGTGGCACCCCTAGCACTCATTCGCCAGTGGGAGGCAGAGATCAAGGAGAAGGTGTCGAAGGAACATAGCCTCAGCGTTTGCGTCCATCACGGACCGAACCGCACCAAGCGGTACCAAGACCTCGCTAAGTACGATGTCGTGATTACCACGTACCAGATCCTGGTCTCCGAGCACAACCACTGTTCCGACAGCGTCAAAGCAGGCTGCTTTGGTCTGCATTGGTACCGCGTCATCCTCGACGAGGCACATACTATCAAGAACCGAAATGCGAAGTCCACGAAGGCTTGTTGCGACCTACGTTCGGAATACAGATGGTGCCTGACGGGCACACCTATGCAGAATAACCTGGACGAGCTACAGAGCTTGGTCCACTTCCTACGTATTCACCCGTACGATGATCTCCAGCATTGGAGAGAGAACATTGATAAGCCAATGAAGAACGGCAAAGGCCACCTTGCGATCCGCCGACTTCACGCCCTCCTGCGATCTTTCATGAAGCGCCGCACCAAGGACATCTTGAAGGAGGAAGGCGCATTGCTGCCAGGTGGTAAAAAGGCTCTTGAGGCCGCAGCCAAGGATGGCTCGACTGCAGCCCCAGCGTCACAGTTCAGAATCACAGAACGCAAGGTCGTGGCCGTATCGACCGAATTCTCCCCTGCTGAGCGGAGATTCTATGACAGGTTGGAAGCACGCGCTGACAAGAGTCTCGAGAAGATGATGGAGGGGAAAGTCAACTACGCCAACGCGCTGGTGCTGCTCCTTCGGCTGCGACAAGCTTGCAACCATCCAAGCTTGGTACAGAGCAAGCTAGACAAGGACAAAGATGCCCTCTCTACCGATACAGCCAACCAGCGGGCCGCAGATACAAGCGTTGATGATCTCACGGATGCATTCGGCGGCATGGACATCGAGGTACGGAAATGCGAGATGTGTCAGCAAGACCTGTCGCGAGAAGCTTCTGCCCGCGACAATGTCTACTGCGCAGAATGCTCTGCCGACATCGATGAGATATACGCCGAAGCCCTTGGACCCAAAGTGATCAAGAAGCCCAAGAAGTCCAAGAAGGAGGCTGCCAAGGCAGAGGTGACTAAACGGCAGCTGAGAAGGCGTAAAGTCGTCATGGACAGTGATGATGAGGAGGGCGAGGGAAGCTGGCTTGTTGATGAGAATCAGCGTGGACAGCTACACCTGGGTAAGGCGGGCGGTACGGACGACGAGAATGCGGAAGGCGAAGGCGAGGATATTGGATCTTACGACTCCGTCCATGACTCCGAGGATGATGAAGGTAGCGACTTGGACAGCTTCGTTGTTGATGACGGGACTGCCACCCAGCCCAACTCTCAAGAGTACCAAGACGATTCTGACGACGATAGTCTCGTGTCAATCGACAAGATTGGGTCACAAACTAAGTCTAAGAAGAGCAAGAAGAAGACAGTCAAGAGGCTGGCCGACTCGGAGTCCGAATCTGAGTCCGGGTCTGATGCAGACTCAGAGGAGTCCGAGGAAGAAGAGGAAATAGGTTCGGAAGAAGACTCTGAGGAGGAATCTGACGATGAGTCTGAAGTAGACGAAACAGACATGATCTACGCACCACACCGGCTCCTGAAGGGTCAAGCCCTCATGAACTCATCCAAAATCCGCGAAATCGTCAAGATCCTGCACAAAGAGGCCACCAAGCACAAGTTTATCGTCTTCTCGCAATTCACGTCCATGCTGGACCTGGTCGAGCCGTACCTGCGCGAGGAAGGCTTCAAATTCGTGCGCTACGACGGAGGCATGAAGAACGACGACCGCGAGGAGAGCCTGAACAAATTGCGGAATGATAAACCGACGCGAATCCTGCTGTGCAGTCTCAAGTGTGGGTCATTGGGGCTCAACCTAACTGCTGCGACAAGGGTGATCATCATCGAGCCTTTCTGGAATCCTGTAGGCCTACCCCCACCCTCCCCCCACACCCCTCGATACATAAGTTGTGCTAACTGACCAACCTCCCAGTTCGTCGAAGAGCAAGCCATAGACCGTGTCCACCGGCTCACCCAGACTGTCGACGTCGTCGTCTACAAGCTCACCGTCAGGGATACGGTGGAGGAGCGCATCCTCGACCTCCAGGAAAAGAAGCGACTCCTCGCCAAGCACGCCATAGAGGGCGGGATGAAGAAGAACAAGGACGCGCTCAAGTTGTCCCTGCAGGATATGCTCAATCTTTTCAAGCCGAGACATGATAATGAGTTTGATGACCAGGCTGTCGAGCAGGATGTCGACAACATGATTAGAGGACTGGGGGACCTCGGAAGGAAGAAGCCGGCAGAGAGGAAGGCATACAAGAAGGTTGATGATGTTTACGGACGGCGGTGGTAAAGCACAGGAGATGGGTGGTGGCAAGATGTGCACAACATGAGAGACGAGTCAATGATACATGTATGTTGGGAAAGCCCCTGTCATTGGGTTGATCAGGGCTGGATGACGACGAATACGTACGGAGTTGAGTAGGCCTCATGGTTTTCTGGTCGGCGTTGTGTGTTAAATTGTCAAAATATCGTTACGTCTCTTCTCTCGTCGGGCGAGATTGTTCCCGAACGGGCCATGATATCATATGGCATATGACAAGTATTGCTTATTTGCGGAGTGTCATAAATTCCCCATGCTGCCTGTGTCACACCATATTATATGCCATGACATAACCTTGCGGTACACAGCCTTGCTTATCATCTCATACTGGTCAACCTTCATATCCATGTTGCCGCGGAACTCGTCCCATCCTTTCTCACACTGTTCACGCCGGAGTAATGCCATACAGACGCGTGCCAACTCCCCTGGACTATCCAAAACCACACCACGTTCACACATCCTATTCCACCCCGTTCCTGAACTAATAAGCACTGGGAGGTGGCACATAAGGCTTATACTGCGCCGGCTGCCCGCCATGCTGGCTAGGCAAACCCTGTCTAGAATCATAGGCAGAACCGCTGGGGTGTAATGGCGCCGGCGCGCCCTCCCGTCGCGCCTGCCCGCCTGGCATCAGACTGCCCGGGACCGAGGGCGCGGACGGGGCAGGGTACGACGGCTCGCTGGGTGCCGATGGTGCCGACTCGTCGGGCGAGTACGCTGATGATGAGGTATAGGCTGCTGAGGACTGTGGGTTGTGCGTCGTCGCGATGGGCGAGTCATAGGCCGATGTGGCTAGCTCCTGTGGGTTACCAGGGCCGGAGCCCGGGCCGTAGGTTGATTGTGGCCGCTGGTCGTATGTGCCCTGGGGTCGTTGCTGGTGATCTGGCTGTTGGGCTTGCGAGCCTGGTATTGGGGGTCGAGAGTATGGGACGTATTGGCCTGCTGGTGGTGGGGAGGTAGTGGTTCTACGATCGGGCAGGTTAGCACTTGCGTTTAAGATAATCGAAACATCGTGAAAGCTGGTCCTATCCAATAATTCGAAGTGGTAGATTGGTTGTGTCACCCAGGATTCGCAACCGTACTGGTCCTCGCCGCAGAGACCTTACAGTGTCCACCCATAGTCTTGCTCATTTATATGATGTATGAAAATTGAAAAAAGACTCACTGAATAGGCGCAACGTCAGGCTGCTGTCCGGCAGAGGGGACACGCTGCCCCTGTTCAACCGACGAATACGGGTGCTGCGAAGGTGATCCTCCCGCGGGTGGGACCTCCGCACCAGCCATATAGAAGGGTGCCGGGGTGCCTCCTGGCCTTTGGAATGCCGGAGATGATGTGGACTGGCGATGTTGCTGTGAGGGGTATGCTTGATATTGACGTGGTGGTTGATCTACCGCCTCATCCGTCAGAGATGAAACTTGACTGTATATACACAGGGGACATAACGGAGATCTAACCTTGAGCAGGAGCGGGTGTGTAGAATCTCTGAGGATCTTGAGGTGCCCCATATCCCTGAGGTTCTTGCGGCTGAGGTGCTTGCCCAGAGTAGTTCAGACCCTGAGGACCACCGTAGCCCTGGGGTACTGCCGGTCGCAGGGCGTATGACGGGTAGCTGGGCTGTGGAGGGTGCGACATAGAGGACTCTAACAGTGCCTCATAGTCTCTCCGCGCCTTGATGAACTTCTCGTTGAGTTGTGTGAAATCATCTGCGATCGTGACAGTCAGTCAAAGATTTCCTCCGGGTTCGTGTCACAACCACGACCATGCTTACCCTTCTTCTGAGAGTATTTCTCAATCAACTTGATCAACTTGGGGCGAATCGCTAACGTTTGTCCATACAACTTGGAGATCTCCTCGTTGTCCTCCTCCCGCGGCGCGCTGTTCGTGCTCAATAGCGTCAACAGCTTCTCGACGTTCTTGATTTCGGCGAAAACCTCGGCCTCCATCTGCGCCTCGCGCTGGAGCTCCTCGGGCGTCGGGTCCGTCAGCTTCTCGACGTAGTTTAGCGGGAAAATGCCCGTCTTGCCCTTGAGAGACCCACGCCACCAGTCCTTGTACACGCTCTCCAGCACGGCGATGACATCCCCCCTCTTGAACTCCAGCTCGCCTGGCTCGGAGGGTGCGAAGTCGTAGAGGGCTCGTACCCGGCTCACCGTCGCCGCGGTGGTTCCCGACGCCACGGGCTGTGACGGCGCGGCAGTGGCAGTGGCAGTGGCAGGCTCCTCAGGAGCAGCGCTACTGCTCGACGGCCCCGCAACGGCCGGCTGCTGCGCGGTCTTCTTCCTCTCTTCCTCCTGCAGACTCAGCTTCAAGGCCATCTGGAGTTCGTCCTCCTCCTTTTGACGGTCGACCTCGGTCAGGCTGTTTTTTTGTGGCGCAGAGGGCGGTTGTAGTTGTGGGTTGCTTTGCTTGAGGCGGAAGTATGCGTCGTACATGATGCCCAGGTCGGCGTCCTTGCTGAACATGTCGGACCAATCCTTCATCCTCTCGAGAATCTTGGCCTTCACCTGGGTGTGGGTATTACGGTCGTTTGCCAGCTTGAGAAGGGCATCGGTGAAAGCACGGCTAGCCAGCTCGCGATGCATGGGTTTGCCGCAGTTCTGGCTGAGGGCGTTTGCGAGCTATGGGCGGTGGCGTCAGTGTTGGCGATGCATTTGTGAGGCATGGAGGAAATGGAAGACCTGATCCCCCGAGTGAAGGAGCTACCGACCTCAAGAGTGTATAGTTGCACGTTGGCATTGCGATGGGCCAGGCGCTTGATCAAGGCCTGAACAGCCTGCTGAGAACCATTGGTGTCGCTGGACACGCGATCGCAAACCTCCATGATGGAGCCCCAATCCTCCGAGGTGAGGTTTTCGTCCGTCGCCTTGGCTGCATGTTGCGGTGAGGGTTAGCGATGTTGTGACCCAGTCTCTTGCCCGCAGCGCAGATAGTAGTAGAGTGGAACATACCGACGGCCTCATCGTAGGGCCCCGGAGCTGCTGCTCTGAACATGATGGCTGTTTGCTTGCTTGCTCTCCGAATAGTCCTGTGGTGGTGGCAGCTAGTTCCTATACTCTTCTGTTCGATACGCGCTTGCGTTTGAAATCTAGTTTACTGGTAACTTTTACTGTCGAGCGGAGGGGAGAAGGTTGGTGGTGCAAGGTCACGATGAATGTTGGAGGAGTGTGGCTGCGGCTGCCTGAGAGGAGACGATGACGAACTGCTGCTGCTGCAGTGCTTATGATCCGCCCGCGTAATTTGGCAAGCTGATGAGGTCCACGGGTCGAACGAAGTGACCTTGTGGTGTTAGGCGCAGATGCCTGCAGATGCACTCGACAAAGTTGCCGCAGGACCCTTGTACGGGTAACTGAGCTGCTTACAGAAGCCCTGCCTACCTGAAATTGGCCTACGGTAATAGAGTTTCCAGGTAGGACCCAGGTACGTCAACTGGTACGTACGTACCTACGCAGCCCCATTTTCACATTCCAAGGTTCTCCAGGGCTCTTCAGGTTGCCTCTTGAGCTGTATACCTAGGTACAACTACAAACTTACTTTACTTGCGCCACTTCTGCTTTCTGGAAATGATGCCCAATCCCTCATGGTATCCATGGATCCTATCACAAAGTCCATTTCCACTCCAGAGGATCGGCAAAGCGGGAAGTACACATGCTCCTCAGCCCTGGAGCGGCAGATCGAGGAAGTAGATATTGACTTACAGAGCCGTAACCCGGTACAGATTTACAATCTTACAGGCATCCCGAGGTCCATCTGGACCGACGAACATGACCTCGCACTCGAGTTTACACGCCGCATAGGCGTTCTTCAAGCACAATGGATGTCGTTCTATTGCTATGTGCATATAGAATATGCTTCTGGACGATGCATACAGCCGTCAATTATGTGTACAACCATGCTTGCTCGACACCACGAGAGGCACAGTTCGTGCCCCATCTTACCAAGATGCCTCGGTCTCATGGCTGTGCTCTCGCCAGTCTCCGTGCAAGACACTTCTCCACCGTCCATCCAGCAGAATTGTCTCACCCTGCTGCAGCCCATGTAAACGCCGTTGTAGAGCCATTCCACCTCGCCCTGGAATTCATCATCACTACCCAAATTCCATGTTCCCCGTGCCCAAAGCCCATAGTATAGAGAGATGATATGTCCAGTCTGATCTGATATGAAAGACAGTTGAAAACCCTTGTAAAACTCCTGTGACCATTATGCTGGTTCCGCTCGCCCATCGAGCGGTTCTGTTGATTGACGTCCTTCTGTTCTCTCTGTCCCTTACCACCCTCTCCTCGATACTCCTCTAGGCTCGTATCGGTCATTCGAGCTGCTGCCCACATTTCCTCCGCCACGACCCTCCTCCAGGCTCCGGCGGCTCATCTCGCTCACCTGCATGTCGAAGACCAGGGGCTCGTCGTCAGCATCATTATCACCACGACCCGTACTGTAACGGCCACTCGAGCCCCCCACGAAGCTACCTCTAGAAGACTGGGGCGGGGTCGGTCGACCACGAGTGCTCCTGTACCGCAGACGAACGGGCGAGCTGGAGGTATTGCTGGTTGCCAAGCCGCTGGGCGAGTTCTTCTCGCGACCCACAGAGCCGGGAGACCCTGCTTCCGCGGAGATCCTGATGTTGGCTGCAGGTTGTAGGCCTGCTGAATCTTCGACAGACTCGCCATGATCCATCCCAAACAGCGTACTGGCAGTGGGCTCAGCCCCAAGGCTGATACTGCGATTGCCGCCGAACGCAAGGTCCACGTCGTCTTCCTCGACCATGGCCCTGTGCTGTTGTGCGACGGAGCTAGATCTTCGATTGCTCTGCATAATCCTCGGTGATAGCGGCAGCGGGATGTCAATCGCCGTTGTGCCCTCAGGACTAAGCGGCACCTCAGTAACTGATTCTTCTTCTGTCGAGCCAATCTGGGGGGCCACCCGCGTGGCCCTTCGTGCAGCCTGAGCCTGCGCTTCGTAATCGATGATTGAATTCTCGCTAAGCCGAGACGGAATAGCCGGTGTGTGCGGTGTGTGCGGGGAGAGTGGCTTGCCTGGAGACGAAGATACGGACATGGAATTAGGTGCTACCATGCCAGGGACGCTGGTCAGATGACGGCTCGAAGAACTCGACGATCGTTGCAACTGCATAGATGATGCCATCGACTCGGTGAGGGCGTTGTTTGAATCGCGCATATGCTGAAACTTCGAAAGCTGTGCAACCGTCCTTTTGGTGGCTGATTCGCCCTTCTTCCCTGGCTCGAAGCTTGAGAGAGTCTTTTTGCTATCGAGAACCTTGAGAAACTCTGAAATATTATCATCATCGGCATTTAGCGATCCTGAGCTGGTCTGACCACTTGCCTCGGCCAGCAAACCAGATCCAGGTTGAGCAACCGATGATGACAAGCTCTGCCTCCCGCTGCTCGTTTGGTCGTCATCGCCGCCCCTACTCTGGCCCCCGAACGAGGGCCTGCCTCTGCGATGGCTGAAGCTGCTGCTGATCCTACCGCTTGATGGTCTGGGAGATGAGCTCACGGGTATCTCCGCTGGCGGTGGTCCGCCACGTAACGAAGCCGGCATCCCGGCAGTAAGCGAATTGCGTTTCCGGGCTTGGGCGAGGGCGCTCAGTCCAGATGGTCGTTGTCCCGAAAGAGGCGACGGAGACGGAGGAAACTCTCCATCCTGAGGTCGTGGTGAGCCCGACAGTGAGCCTGCCTTAAAGGGCTGAAACGAGACTGAAGTGCGCCTTTCATGACCATCATTTCCCCGGACCGATGGGCGGATTGGCAAAGAATGAGATGGCTCTTCTACGCTCGCTGGCACTGATCCAGTAGGAGAGCCCGCATCTGATCCGGCGGGTTTGATAGCCCTCAAGGCTGATATGGGGCTAGTGCCTGGAGCTCCAGCCCCATGAAATGTGGATAAGCTGCCGTAAGTCTGTTGAGCATCTGATGAGCCTCTCCCATGTCGCCGAGAGGGAAATGACCCTATATCAGCAGAAGTCTCCCGGCGACTAGAGTCCCTACTCTGAGGCAATGACGGCTTGAAAAAGTGCTCATCCACACCCATGAAGCGAGAACTGAGTAATGACTCCGCATCGTCAACCCTGAAGTGGCATTCGTTTCGGTAACTGGCTGAGGCATAGAATCGTCCTACCGGTACCTCTAAATCCCCGAGCACATAGTCAGTCACCACGTCGCGTCCGTCGCTCAGTGGTTGCCGGAGCGCATCATAGCCACTTGACTCAGTCTCGCCTGTCAAGATGCGGCACTTGACCTCCAAGGCAGGTTGAGGCTTCTTCGTCATTGATTGCTGAGAAAATTTGTACGCAGGTATCACCCTGCTCGCCACGAACAGCGACCGGAAGAAGATGATACTCTTCTTGTAAATAGTCGGCAATATCGGGCCGAAGTCTTCAACAATATTCGTTGTTGTGGGCTTGAGTTCCAGCCTCCAACGCTCCAATATGACTTCGGTATTTCGTCGTCTCATCGTAGGGCTGTCGTCGCTGGTCTCGGAAGAATTCAGAGCTTCCAAAACATCCCACCTCTTGCCATTATCATCTACTACGACGAGACATTGGCTTGGGGAAAGCTGTGAAGCATCCAAGTAGGTCTCGATGACCATGGGCGGGAATCGGTCCTCGAAGGCGCTGCAAGTCTTCCAGGTCCGGAACTCATTTCGAAATTCTTCGATCTCGTCTGTGTCCAGCGAGAACTTCGAATTATCATTAGCGTCAGCGTCTGCCAGTCCAGGCGATCATGAAACATACCCATTTATTTACTTTACTAGGTCCCAGTGGAGTTGTCCTAATGCGGGACTGTGCGACGACTACGGCAGCCTTGACATACAGATTCTATACTATATCAGCTAGAAGCATTGCAAGAGGAGGGGGTAACCCATCGCACCTGGAGGATCTGGTCCAGTTTCTTGATGGATTCGCGACTCGGGCCTCGGGACTCGAGCTCGCCGCTTCCAGCTGAGCTTGCCGCCCCTCGCCTCGGAGAGTCTGGTGGGACTCTAATGTGTGCCCCGGAACCTTCCCTTGGGTTATTCGACCTTGTGGGATTTGTCTGGGGCGAGGATGCAGGGGATGACACCCTCGGCGGGTGTCTAGGATGTTGATGCATGCTGTGACGTCGGAAGCACGACCAAAGCTCGAGGTGTTATGATTGTGGATCGCCGGTGCAGGAGATTGTAGGGCTGATTCAGGGTGTTTGCAAGACGATATGTGTAAAAGTGGCGACTGTTGGAATTGGTGTTGCGAAGCGGGTGATGGTAGCTGGCGTGGAAGCCGGAGGACTGGATGTTGATGGGGCTGCAACAGGAGTATCTACTCGCGATCCCACCGCACATCGGCATCCATTGTTACACTTCGGGGGGAGTTCGAGATGTCGAAGGAATCACAAGGCAGACTTGTTGAAGCTCTCGCGCACAGCGCGGCAGGCTGTGGGTGGAGGTGGAAGCTCAGAGGCCGGTTGGCAGTTGAGCAGGCAGCGATCCGATCCGGTTGTCCAATTCAGGGGCTTGCGACCCTGGTCGCAGTCGCCAACTGTCTTCCGTTGCTTGATCGAGCCCTAGAAGTCCGCAGGCATGATGAGTCTGCGCCTAGGCTGGAGCTGGCTGGAGATGGATGGTGATGGTGGTGGTGGTGGTGGTGGCAGTTAATTCGAGCTGGGACGGGCGTGCCCAGAAGGTAGGTTAAAGAGGTCACCAGACGACAGAAACGGGCAGGGAGTTTGATAAGAGGTTCGGTATAGATGCAAGCAAGAGCTGACGTTACGAATGTGGACCTATGACTGTGGATGATCTGCGTTGACTGAGTGTCCGTCAAGGGTGGCAGTCGAAGTCATGGGTGAAGCACGCCTCGTGATCCTGGCGGCTCTTTCGTCATCCAGCGCCGAGGAAGCTAAAGCAATTGGCAGAACGGCAAGACGGCAGGACGGCAGGACGAACGAAGAAGAGGCTCTGCGAACCAAATGCACGACTCGACAAGAGTTGCTTATGCGGTCTGACTTGTTGAAAGCCTCGTTTTGACAGCCCCAGATGCAGCACAAAATCTATAGCACAAAATTATGGGAGAGCTAAAGAAGGCATGTCTGATCATTGCAGTCGAAAAAGCAAAATGCACAAGCAATTGGAGATGTCACGAAGGCTAGCAGGCCGGGTCCTGATGGGAGGGCCGGGTGATGAAGACGGTGTGTCGACTGGTGGGTGTGATCGGGATGCCGAGTTCGTCCAGTCACGTCGAAAGGTAGGAGCGCCGGTCAGATACTGGCACGTGCGCTGTTCTATTCTACTACTATGTACCTACCTAGGTACCTACCTAGGTAGGCACACACTCAAGTACTGTTCCGCCTTCCAAGGTTCTCTGCGGATCCGGAACAGTTTCCGAGGATTTGAGTGTCATGGAACTGCTCAGGTGCATCTAAGACACCTACAATTGTTCCGGACAATTGACTCCTGGAATCGGGGATACAGTCGAGTGCCCATACCTACCTAGGTACCTCGTTAGCCCTGGAGGTTACCTACAATGAGTACTGAGTACTGATACTTTACCTGGGCAGGCGCTGGATCACGCCTCGTAAGTTATCGGTACCTGCCTAGGTAGGTACCTGCGTACATGTCACAACCCCAGGTACGGACGGACCCTGCTCAAGCATCCATGTACGTACCTGGGTTCATGGATGGTATTGACAAAACGGATGGTATCAATGAATGGTAGCGAGCATCAGAGGTCCATTAGTAGTGCTCAAGTACTCAAAAGCAAATATAACAAGACTAAAAAAGAAGTGCAATGATCCTGACCTTACTAGAATGTACGTACACAACTACCTAGGTACCCAGGTACCTAGGTATTGCTAATTCACAGAGCTAAAACGCTAACACATCGACACTGCGTCCACGGCCAAGTGTCACACCTTCAACGTCCGTGTTCGGGATGACCGTCCATAGATAAGAGGCAAGATATGAAGCAGCCATCAAAGTCACTACGCACGACAGCAAAGCAGACCAACCAAGCACAGACCCGTAATTTAGTTCAGCGGAGCCTGTAGGCCCTTCGCCGTGTAGGTCCTGAGGCGCGCAGCGGCGAAGGGGCTACACGCGAAGCGTTCTTGATGGCTCTTTGACGTGCTACAAGTTTCTCGTACCTGGACTGGTCAAAGATAACGCCACTTGCCTGGATTAGTTAGTCAGACCTTTATCTTAATAAATTCTCTAAAATAACTATCTGTATATATACTCCGTGCCCCCTAGGATATCAACTATAGAACCCGAGGAATCTAACTCCCAATTCCGTACCTGCGCACCTACCTACGCACCCTTCCAACTATATACCTACCTAGGCAAGTAAGTAGGTAAGTAAGTAGGCGTAAGTAAGTAGGTATAAGTAGCTACCTAGGTAGGTAGGTAAGTAGGTAGGTAAGTAGGTAGGTAGGCAGGCAGGTAGGCAGGCAGGTAGGCAGGTAGGTAGGCAGGTAGGTAAGGAGATACCTAGGTAGGTAAGTATGTAGGTAAGTTGATATATAGAACGCTCTGCCTGTATAGGCTCCGCTGGATCTTTAACTACCTAGTTACTCTGGCTTACCTCGTGAGCTATATTACCTAGGTAACCTATCGGCCCCTGGGGTACCGACTTTGATCGGGTGGTCACTTTCTATTTCAGGTTGAAACCGGACCGCGGAGTCAATACTACAAGGTGGTCACTGGTGCCTACACGTTAAGTTTGCCATTGGAGTCGACTACCTGTTCTGTCTGACCTGTACTGTCATCATCAACCTAGATGATGACTCGATGAGGCCGACACCCCCTTGCCCTGCCGTACTCCCCACGATTCACCCTCCATCATGACGATCCTCCTCTGCAAAGAATGGACAATCTCGTCGCCGGTGGCCATCCTCATCAGCCCAAATGCAACAGAACTCGCACCATCCGCAAGCTGCTGTGCTCATGGCCATCTTGGAAACAGGGGGTTTGCACGTGTGCGCCAATCGGAACGCTATGAGATGACAGTGGTTGTAAATTTATATGGGTGTGCCCCTGTGTCGAAACGGAATATAGAATGGACCCCTCGACATTGGGGGGGGGGTATATATAAGATATGACTTGCTGTGCAACTCTGATGAGCAATGCCATTCAGCCACGCCTGTCGCACACCGCCATGTTGTATGCTAGGCTGCGATGCGGCACCGTGATTGATCAAACGGCCATTGTCTGCTTCTCAGCAACATGCGTTAGTCAATAGCCTGAGCTTTCTTGACCTGGCATTCACAACCACCGTCGTTGTGCAAAGCAGGCTGTCGCCAAACCGGCATAGCTGTCCGCCTGTTTGCTCACCATAGGCCCTTTTGTGGCCCATATATAAACGTTATGCATGCACCCAGCTCAGGCATTCGGTCCCATAGCCTATATGGTTTGAGAAAGTGAACGTCCATCCATAGACAGCTCACCTCAAAGACTCTTAATTTCAAGGAGCAGCCCTTACGGCTCCACCACCTCGGCCTCTACCTCGTTTGCTATTTCGACCTCCCCTCCCTTGATCTTGGCTCTGCTGCCTTGCCGTCTGTGCCTCCCCACCAGCACCAGCACCAGCACCAGCACCAGCATCCGTTGGGCGAGCGTTACCACCACTATTGACACCTCCCCTCCCACCTCTCGCCTTCCCGCCGCGACCTTTCCGTCCCCTCCCTCCACTCTTCTCGGTGTCCCTGTCCCTGTCCCGAGCCGATCGTTTGGCCTCCTCCTCCTGCGTACGCCGCGACTCCTCCTCCCACCACTCTTGGAACGCTTGCTCCTGCTGGATCTCCATCAGGCTGCGCTTGGCAACTGCCTCCTTCACGCTCTCGAGGTTGCGTCTCTCTTGGTCGATGATGTCGGCTATGCTGAGACCCAGAGTCGGCTCAGCTTTAGGAGCAGGTTTAAAGTAGGACTTAGAATGCGGAACTACGGGCTTGGAGGACGTATCGGCTGAGATGTTGGAGGTAGACGGGGCAGGCTTGGGTGACGGCCGGACGGGAGGTGTCTTGGTAGACTTTCGAGACTGGCCGGAGTGACGCGTGTCTGGTGACTGAGTCCGCAAAGGTAAAGGCTTTGTTGAGGCCTCGGCCGCCACAAGGGGCTTTGTGCTCGGCGAGGCTGTATTTGACACCTCTGCTAGGGCATCCTGTGGAGCGGGCTTGGGTTTGCTTGAAACTATTTGCCATGGGGAGGATTTGGCTTCAGCCGTCTTGCCGGATAGTGACAAGGCGGCCTGTTCCGCTTGCAGCTGCTGCTGCCTCTTCCGTTCCTTTTGTGAGAGCCTTGTCTGCTGCGGCCTGGCTGCTGCTTCTTTCGCCTTCTGTGCGGCAATGCCTGCAGATAGGGCCGACTGCGTTGGCGATGTCTCGTGCATGATCTCACGGAGATCAAGCTTGTCAGTAGGCAATTTGGGTGCAGCCCATGGATTGCCAGACTTGTGGGTCGCTGCCGCCGCTGAACTCTCCATACCCTGAGCGGGAGCAAACGAGGGTACGGCTGCCGGCCAATGCAAAACTGACTGAGACACAGATTTGCCCTTCTCGTCGCGATATGACCCCGAGAGTGGAGGTAATGAGTCTGCCTCTGACTGTCTCTTTAGCTCTGAAGATTTCTGCGGGCGAATAGACGGGCTCTCAACCGGTCCATCGTCTTCATCCATGTTAAACATGAGGTCAAGCTGAGCCGCTTTGGGGCGGAAGTCCGGACTGAAAGGCTCGTTACTCCCTGCCTTGGCTTTGCTCCGTGGTTTGTCAAGAGGGTGCGATGCTGGGGAGGAGTCCTCGAGACTGCCAGATTTGGCCCTGATTGAGGAACTGAGTTTCTTCTCCTCGTCTCTCAAATTGGCCTTGAATGCCATCTCTCTGACTCTGCGTTGTCTCTCCTCATCAATATCCTGTGCAAGTTCCGGGTATCGCTCGTGGAGAAGCAGCTCCGCCCGCCCACTCTTTGCGAACGGGTAACGGGCGAGCTGATTATCTCTTACGACTTCATCGAGCTCTTCCAGTAGTTCAAAATCGAGATCATCTGTCAAACTCATTGTCAGCATTGATGATGAGATACTAAGCCTGATATTCCTGAAAATGGCTTCAGACAGATGTGTAGCCCAACCATATCTGCTTGAATCGTTCCAATTGAGGGCTGCGCACTATAGGGGCATGCAACAGGCGATTTCAATAAAACGGAATGAACGTACCTAAAAGATGGTTCTCAAGCAGGTCCTCCATCTGCAGGGTCACATACTCGAGACCGGCATCTTTGAACTCCGTAACAGAGCACGGGCTGATGGCATTTAGGAAGTGAGCGATGTTTCGAGTGTTGATGAAGCGAGCGATGACCTGTTGGCAAATCTGCGAGAGCCGGTCCAACATGAGCTCGTTCGCAACCGAGAGCACGTCCATTACGGTATCCAAGAAGTCTTCCACGCTATCAGATACCACGTCGTCAAATATATCACTTCCGACATCGCCATAGAGGTAGCGCAGAACAAACTGGAATGTCTCGGGCTCGATATGTTTCAGGTCGACGGGTATCCGCTCAGAGGCCCCAAGAGCTGTGCGACGGCTTGCAATCCACATGCCTTGCGAGCGACCATGGAACAAACCCTCGAAAAACGGACAACGCTGGCATAGCAAGGCGCTGTGGCCAAGCATCTCGTCACCATCAAGCTCCATAAGGGCGTCGGCATCATCCAAGAAGAGAGGATCCTCGACAGCAGAGCGCAGATCCTGATCTAGTGACCTCTGTGGATCGACCTGCTTTTGTGCTGCCGCTTCCAGTTTGCTCATCTCCAGCAGACCTGCTAGTTTGACCACTTCGGCTCGAACTTGGCGGTACCTGAAAGCCAAGGAAGGATCGTGTCGAGTATAGTTCCAGGCAGGTATCACGCGATCTTCGTACATATAAAGCACAATGTTGAGCAAAGAAATAATATCAACGCCGAGTAGGGTCAATACAGTCTTCCCGTCGCTCTTTTCGATGGAGAAATGATCCGAAGGTAGCAGGTCGTGGGTAGCATTGCTGCGGACTGTTGCTAGAGCTTCTCGCAATGCCGGACTCCTTGCTGATAGAATCCAGTTATGTACAGGGATTTTAATGTCCGGAGAAGATGTGGTACAAATGACACCGTCCAGATCACCATGCCGGTAAATCCAGGTTGACAGATGGTTCCGAAGATCGGCCTCAAGATCAGATGATTTCAGTACCTCGTATGCAACAGACCCAAGCTGCGCCTGGAGCCCGGCGGCGTTCCAGAATTTGACTTGATTTCTCTCATTCGGGCTCCAATCTGAGGACCTGAAACCTTGAAGGCAATTCAGCGGCGCGATGTCGTCCCAGAGGGTTTGTTGACCAACGATAACTTGCTCACGCATGACTTCAGAATCTTTCCGAACTGCAGCAAAAGCACCGAAGATTGAGCTCCGCACGGTGACGATGTTTGTGATGCCGGGCACACGCTGGAATTTGAAGTCCTTGCGTCTGATCTCACTGGAGCCAGCCACGTAGGTGTCTTTTGCTTTGGCTCTCTTGACACGGCGCCAGACTGCTCCCGATTGGGTGCTGATAATGACTGAACCATGTTCGCCCACATCGACTGACCTCACACCATCCTTGTGGGCACTCCAGATACAAACTGGCTGGCTGACAGCACCCTTGATCTTAGAAGGGTTTGTCGTCGACGTTGAGGACTGAGAATCTGCCTTCTGGGTGAGATTCATGGAGAAGAGGTCGCCACGACCACTGACTCCGACGATAGTGTCGCCACCTGAGGTGATGTATTGTATTTGATTTCTCTGTGCGTCGTACCGGGACGAAATGGATATCCGTCCTAGATTATGATTCCTGAAACCAATATCGGCGAGAGGGAATTTGACGATGTTATAGCCATAGCTGGTGAAGACTACAACAGTGTGGTTCTCGAGTAAACATACTGTCGCCTTGTCGATAGCCGAGACCATAAGGATGCCAACAGTCAACAGAGACGCGGCCACCTTCCTCGGAATTTGTTGCACTTCCAAAGACCTCGAGTCGGCATCCATCAAGGCCAGTTGCCCAACATTCTTGCCCCACACCCAAAGACTAGTACTTGTGTGCGCTACGGAGTGTATAGTCGACGCGGCGACACCAAGTATGACCTCCTTTTTTAGAGGCCCGAATACTTGCCGTGGCGAAAGACAAACAGGCTCTTCGCCTTTGGGAGGCTCGGGCAAGGTATATCCAAGCTGAGAGTAAGCGTTGGATCCCCACGTCCAGATCTCTCCCGAGTCAGTGACAGCCATGGTATGGTTCTGACCGAGAGCGACCTGTACGACTTTCTTGTTGACCAAGCCGCCTTGGACAGGGGTATACGTGAACCGAGTGTTCTCATCTCCCAGCCCAAGCCGACCACCTCGCCCAACGCCACAGACGTAGAGATTGGAGACCTCGTCTGTCGTTAGCATCGCGCTGTGATACTTCGAGAGGACCACGTCGTGCACAAGCAATTCCTTGCTTCGTGTGAGCGTCGGGACGTCGTCAGACGAATCGGCACCTGTCTTCTCGATGTACTCATCGTGAAACCTCTGAATCAAGTGGGCAGGTCGTTCAAGGTAAACGCGTTCCGGGAACTGTCGGTCGTCCTCGTCTCCAAGGCCGAGCGACATGTTCTTGTTACTGCCAAACGCGAAGACTTCGGTCCCATCGAGACCAAGAAGTCCTCGTTCGGAAGCAGAGTTCTGCGAGATCGCGATCTCCTCGCTCTCTGAGTCTTCGTCAGAGCTCTCTACGTCGTCGAAACCCTTCAAATCGCGTTCGCCAATAGTCGAGTTATACAGGTCAAATGGACTGTTCCCTTCATGATCCTTCATCTTGATTAGCCTTCCAACCCTTGCAACCGGTGCGCCAAGTGTCTGTCCCGTCAAATTCCTGCGCTCTTTATCTAGTAGAAGTCTTGCGATCGATATGTTTCCATTGTATAATGCGCGATGAAGAGCGTTCCACCCACTCTCAGGATCCTGGACGTATATGTCGATAGCAGGGTGATCGAGTAGAGCTTCAACGAAGGCGACGGCGTGCTCGGAAGTCGAGGAAGCGGCGCGCAATAGGATGGTCAATCCAGCGTGGTCGCGGGAGTTCACCTCGGCGCGGCCAGAGTTGGTGTTGCCAGACCGCGCAGTTGTAGCGCCTGGACCAAAAGCTGACCCCTTGCGCACCTTTGCGACATTCCTGGGCGAGGTTCCGAATGCGCTGGGACTGCCGGCTCCTCCTGCTCCTATATTGGGACTCTTGGCAGCGCTCTGGGCATGGTAGCCGGCGGGAGCCAGAAGGCGTCGAAACTTGTCGACGTTATCATTGTGAAAAGCTTTCCACAGTTGACTCATGGGCAAGATCGCAACAGGTTGATAGACTCTCCCAGCCTTCAGTGCACCTCGCTGTGAGTCTCGAGATGGATCACGGCGTTTTTAAAGGTGCAAGGAGAAGGCGGAAGAGACTCGAAAGTATTGTAGTTGCAGTGGGGATACACGATGGTAGAGGCGTTGCTGTTCGGGGGGGGGGCGAAGTTGCCACTTGTAAGCCGGCTGGATTGTCGTGGGTAATAAGGAACACTCGGTTTGTCGAGAGGTTCGAATTCAGGGTCCGGCCGAAGCAGCGAGAGAGTTTGAATCGCTTTGGTTCTGTGTATACGGCTTCTCAGTGTGAGGCAGTTCGGAATCACGTCGTGGGCATGCGCTGTTACGGTTTGCGTTGTCGATATTGATAAGACCGGCGATGTATGGGGAAGAGGGGCACAGTGGGCAGCCGCTCCGGAGAAGGCATTCCAGATGTCAGTACGGAGTACAGTATGTGGGTAGTGACAATGACGCGCCAGGGCCGAGGTCCTTCTAGACGTTCCCGTCTCAACCAATCACAGTCATGACATTGTGGTCGTGGGCAAGAGTGTGCTTCTGAGAGTAGCCGCATCTTCCGCACATGACGCTCGATTGTAGATTGAGAGATCCGAGGTTACCTGAGTACCTAGGTAGCTCAATGAGGGACTCAAATCAATATATTCAGCTGTTGTTGTATTCCTCATGGAGGGATCACGGAGACGAGCATGTGGATGAATGATACTCGATGCAAAGCCCCCCTTCCCTGCAGACTACCCTGCAGCCGCAAACACAACGGCGCCTGGGGTTTCTAGCGGGCACGCTGTTGTGTCTCCACCTTCCAAGGTTCCCCGAGCTTCGCATTTCGGGCCTAGAGCCTCACTGCCTCAATCATTCCCATTCCAAGGTTGTCACCGTCGTTCCCGACGTGGGAAATGCCTTGTTGTATCCTCATCCTCAGCCACCCTATGCTCGACCACGCTTTCTACACAGTGAACTGCACATGCCGCAAACCGCGGTTCATGATGTCTCTATATTGCAACATCCAGGTTCGGCTTCTCGCCAAGCGTGTCTTTCTTCCGTGCGTTTTCGTCAGATGAACTTCGCAGGCTTCACGATACCCTCAATCCAGATCCTTGGCCAGATTCGGCAACGACAGCCGGCTATTACTTGTTGTCGCTGCTGCAAGCCTTGGTCTTTCGAATGGGCAAGATTTCGACCGACGTTTTCACTATCGAAAGGCTGCCAGTGGCTCACAGTAGTAGTTCAAGCGCCTTAGATGTTGTCCAGGATCTGCTGTAGGTCGGGCTGAGCCTCGGAAATAACGTCAAGAATCTCACTCCACGACTGCTGCAGAAGCTTCTCGTCCTGCGCGAGGTTTCCGAGCCTGTCTAGAGTATTAGGTACTGCTTGCTGCCGAGATAGGCAGGGAATATATGCACTCACGGCTCTAGGATATCGTGATGCCAGAATTGCCCGTGGCTCTCCGGAGACAGTGCCGTCGCACTTACAAGCGACCGCGAACCCTGTTCAGCCGTGCGTGCAAACAGGGCCTGGAACGGCACCATGAGGATCTTGGAGACTAGGCCGAAGTTACGTCCCAGATCCGTCTTGCATAGGTCTGGACAGACAGCGTTCACGATAATCTGCGGCTTTGCAATCTCCCCGGGCGTCGGGGCTGTAGCCTCCGCAAGAGCAAGCATGACCGATATGCCCAGTAGCTTCACCATCATGTAACTCTTCTTTGCGTCCCAACCCGGCTCACTCGTTGCGGCCTGCAATAGACTGCCATCCTCCCCAATCCACTCCCGCTCTGCCATACTATGGCCATGGCTGTTTACAAACGTCAAGTGCGGTAGCGTCTGTCCCGGCCTGGCCGCGACACGCAGCAGGGGGAGTAGCAGTACTGCCATAAGCGCGGTGGAGAGGACGTTGACCTGAACCGCCATCTCCCACCCTAAGGGTGACTTTACGTAGGTCGGGTTGCCGAGCCCAGCGTTGAGGAGGGCCACATCGAGGTGGTCCGTCTCCTCTTCAAGGACCCTGATGAAGGCCTTTACCGATTCGAACTCTGCCAAGTCGACTTGCAGTATGGTGATGAAGTCGTCCTCGCGGCCTGTAGCCTGGAGGATGCGGGCCTTTGCCTCCTCGCCTTTGGATGGCGTGCGCACGGCGAGGATGAGGCGGGAGGCGCCGAGGCGAGCAAACTTCACCGCAGCCTCAAAGCCGAGCCCGGTGTTGGCACCAGTAACGAGGACAGTTTTGCCAGCGAAGGAGACCGTCGGGTCGGAGGGAGGGTTGTTTGCTGACCAGCGCTGCCGTGCGAGTTGGCTGAGACCCGAGGGCGGACCGCCAGAGGAGCTACGTGCGCTGATAGTGTCTGGGCTGGACATTGTTGCGGTAAGGGGCTTCATGTTTATGCAGAGGTGAAACAGGTGAAGGGAATGCGCATGGGAGTGCTGTGCCCCCAATCCTTAAAGTGGGATATGACGGCGAGCCGGTCAGCTGGACAGCCGACCATAATGCACGTAGTCTACTAAGTACCTTTGAGCATCTGAGCAAGAGCAGACCACGAACCTTGTAAGTTTCTATCGTCAGGCGGATCGAACCTTCAATCACGACCTAATTTCAATTCCCTTACTCAAAATCAGATCAAATGCTAATGATTGTTGTCGTCTTATAAAGACCGAAACCTTGGCAATCACTACTAAAACCGGACTCGACCAAAGAAAGACATGAACATAAGCTGGCCAGCGGAACCAAACACACAAAACATCCGATAGCAAGATCGCGTATCCAAGTCGGACCCAAGAAGAATCACCACCCAAGGAACATACCAAAACCACAAGACCGAACGCCGAAGAACCTAGTCCTTCTCCCTTCACTTGGTGAGCCAACCGAGATAATCCGCCACGATCAACGTGACCATTGCATGCGGTGCGATCCGCACATAATACGTGCCAAACCCACGGTAGAACCGCAGCGGGCCCTCCTGCCTCGCGACCTTGGCAAAGCAATCTGCCATGCCCTTGTACTGCAGCTTCCCGTCGGCGCTCTTGGTCTGCTTCTGCAGCCGCGTCTTGACGAAGTCGAATGGCAGAGAGAAGAAGGACGCGAAGAACCCGGCCGTGCCGCTCGCCGCCAGAGTCTGCGTGCGCGACGACCATTCCGTACGCGTCTTCAGCTGTGACTTTGCCTCGCTGAAGAATGCCAGCTGTCCGAAGTTGAGGGCCATCGCCCGGGCGACCGTGGGCGCTGCTCCAGCCCATAGGGCGCCAACGCCTTCGCTCTTCGCGATTCGGACCAGCGCGTCAACCACGGACTTGTAGTGCTTGCGCTGGTCAATGGGCTTCAGACCGTCGCTCTGCATCCGGATGAGAGCGAGATCAGCTGGGTTGCCGAGCATGGCGGCGAGGCCCCCGGCTGACAAGCCTGCTGTTGCGCGCTCCGCGAAGCCGATGCGTTGATCTTTTGCTTTTGCCCTGGCCGTCAGGTGGCCCATAAACGTGTCGAAGAAGCCCAAGCGGGCAGTGGTATATACTGCCTGGCGTAGGAGACCGGCGGACAGGCCGGTGTACAGGTCGGAGATCTTGCCTTTAGCAATGATATCGCGGGTTACGGACAGAGGTGTCGCCTTTGGGCCGGTAGCCACACCCTCGCCCGCCAGTTGGATCCGCACCTTGATCATGTCGACAGGTTGGATTACTGACGTCGCTACCATGCCGCTCAATCCTCCGTTGACAAAGGGCAAAGCTGCCCTGATGTATGGTGTATGCAGAAAGTCGTTGACAACTGCGACACCCTCGCTCTGTACACTCCTCGCCGAGCCCATGACTTCGGAGGTCTTGGCTCTAGCTGCCTCCGCAGCCTGTTTTATGGTATTCGACATGATCAATCGATGTTGATACAAACAAATGCCTCCGAGAAGACAATACTTGCTCCCTATAGGATCGGAGGTCGCCCCTTTGACTCAGGGAAGAGACAGAAGATCGTCTTAGGTAGTAGGCGCCAAGAAGACTGTAACTAGGTCAGTACTTCTCAACTCTCCAGGTCAAAGATCTTCTTCGCGCCACGGCAACAGCTTGAAGATCAGTCAAAGTGAACGGTTCTAAATGATCTCAGGGCTGTAATGGGATCGGTATGCCTTGAGAACAAGACTGCAAGCTGATCGGTAAGCGACAAGACACCAGGGACTGAGGCCAGTCAAGCATAGACGGAGACCGTTGCTCAGTGTTATATGCATAGCCTCAGTGTCATGACCATCTCTGATTGTATGGCGTAGTCTTGCAGCCAGGCGGTCTTCTGAACACTACCTCCACCAGCATGATGCGACCATGAACCGAGGTGAGTATACGGATGATATCGGTTTGATGTCTATCGGAAGAAGTAGGAAGCATGTGCACCAGGTCCCGTTGGGAACAACTGTGTTATCGGCTTCAGTGGCTCACTAAAGCCCAGTGTTTGAACTGGTGTGCTTGCACCAAGATCATTCTCTGAGACTCTCCCAGCTTGGAGATCAGAAGGCGGGTATGTGACACAATGCGAGCGACGGGAACTGATGTTCACCGGGACTTTGCGGGAGCTGAAGGAGAGCCAAATGCTACTTCGATCGAGGGGACTTACAAGGAACTCTGGTATGGCTTTGATTCCAAAGCCTTCTCTCCTTTCTTTTGTATGGCGCGAGTGCTATCCAATGACTGCAGCCTCAACTTCTTGTTCGTATTCGAGCTGTTGGACCGAGACTTGCTCGGTACATAGGTAGTCACAGGCAAAATCAAGTTGGGGCTTTCGGTTGCTGGCACCTCCTGGACACTTAGGAGTCGGTACCGAGAGTATGTAAGTATGCTAGACAGCGGGAGAGAACAATCAAGTCGGTGGAGAGGAAGGGTTCTCGCAGAGTCGAGGTCCTCCTGCGACAACAGAAAGAGTTGTTGTCCAGTAATGATGCCCAGTCTTGCGAGTACATGTGAAGTGAGGGGATCAAGCGAGGCAGTGAGGAGGGACGGCCGCAACGGAACTATTAATGGAGGGCGATTGGGAGTCCATCAGGAACCACAGGCACGCTAACATTGGCCCGCAGTTCCTGTCCTTCCCAGGGAAGAGCATTTGTTCTACGTGCTGCTTAAGATAGCCATTGTATCAGACAGCTGCTCTTCAACCTGGCCGGTCCTCATCTTTGTCTGGAGCTGACTGTGTGTGTCAACGGCCTTACAAGATGACCGCGAGTTTGTGTCCAGCGCGAGTCTTCTTCCCGGATGAGAAAGTGAGGCTTTGTGATCCTTTGCTTGTGGACTCGGGGGAGGGGTCATGAGAGACACGACGTCGTGGTCCTTAGCTGGTAGTCCGCCGACTTATCATCGCCGGAAGAGTACGCAAGCTTGACAGAGTCTTCTGGTCTCAAGCAGACGACTCAGGTACAATAGCTACTTGAGTACTTGAGTAGGTACCTTGGTAGCCAGGCAGCTTATGCGACCAAACGGCTTCTGTAACAGCCTTCCAGGTTCCGAGGCCATAGCTGCAGACCAAACTGTTGGCCGGTCCAAGACTGTGCCTGGCCAAGACCAGGAGCGGATCGAAATAGATGGAACAAATCAGCGGCGGCCGATATGCCAGACCGTCCCTCGTTTGTGCACATAAGTAGACAAGTTCTACTTCGTGGTAGTTCAAGTACTACCTCTTAGAATTCACTCCTCGTCACACCTGACTTTGCTTCCCCTCAGGATCGGCCATCCCCAACCGTCGAAGCCCATCGAAGTCTCTCGTTCTAACTACCAGGAGGAATGTAGTATTCATCAACAACATCAACAATAACATGTTGGGAACGAGCATCAGCTCATGGATGCAGCGTTTACATGGATCATCAAGAACAACAGTTGCATCTGGATCACATACATACCGGTACACATACGATCCCATACCTTGATTTTGCGGGGTACGATACCTAGCGTTGCACATGGCGTGCCATGGTCAAAAGCTGGGGACGACCCATTCAACCCATGCTTCCCGTCCAAAAATCCGGGGAAAGCCCGCTCCGCATGTCGTCTTTGCCGCTGGGCCGGACATCCACCAGCCCGGGACCCCTCGAGGTGCATACAGTTGCCGTAGTATCACCATATTACTTCCAGGAGGGCAACGTTGTTGCCCATCGAGGGAGAAGGGGGAAAACGTCCGTTTTCGAGTGAGAGCAAGGCGGTGGGGCGACTAGACCATAATCATACCTACCAACCGTCATTGCCATCAGCAACAGCGTAAGTGATGACGTCGAGTGTCGACTTCGGCGGCATTGGTCGGTGTCATTGCACTGCCGAAGGAAGACGAGCCGTAGGACGAGGCCAGGACTAGAAGACAAAGGACCGAGGGAGGATAAGGGGAAGTCCGAAACGGTGCTTGTTGACAGCATTTACGTGCACATCACCACAGAGATGGCGGCAGCAAGTCTGCCTTGCCACCCAGTGAACTGAGGATCTCCAACCTCGCAAAGGCATCGCAGGCCCTAACCCTGGTGATCACTGCGAGGTTGTGTGCTGTGGTAGCGTTTCTTGCCCTACCCGCTTGAACTTGCCTGCTGGGGTGAAGTATTACCATGTCTCAAGCCTCCAGAGGGATTGAAGCATCTGGTATCTGCATGAAGAGGTGTCAGGCTGCTAAACCAAAGTTTTTGATTGAAGCACGTTTCATTGTTTGACGGTCCCTCCTTATACGTACCGTCATCATAAGGCTGAAATCGTCCCCGGGTGTTATTGGGCAGAGGATCCTGTGGCCCAAGGCGGTGTCCAACTGGAGCCTTGCGAGCAAGGAACATCTGCTGTCTTGATGCATACGCGAGAACCCCCTGTGATGGGCTCCCTATCTACGAATAGCTATTCACGAATGAGATGAATCAATATCGAGGTTGAATCACGACAGCGTTTTGAGGATCTAATGCCAATAGGTCATCAGGAGCGGGAATAGGTACTTCCGATGTTCTTTTTGTAGGCATCAAGTGCTTGAGGCTGTGGCACCGACCAATGGGGATCCACGCATCAAAATCACTGGCCGGACGAAAGCGCGATTAGAACAATTGCTTCCCTTGCACTAATAAGCCTGCTCTTGTTGATTGCATAGAAAAGTCTCACATATAATGCCCTCGCCTGGTATCTCTTCCACGACGCCTTGCTGTTGTAGTACACCATGCTCCCGCCCGTCGCTACCTCCTCAAGCCCTTGACATTGCCGCGAGACTCTGCCATCTTCAAATCCAGGATAGCGTCAGGACGCGTCGCAGCAGAGCCCTACTTCTGCTTCCTCGTCATCATAATCTTCGTAAATTCGTCGACGTTCACGCCCCCCTTGCCCTCGCTGTCGAACTCCTTAATCATCGACTGCAGCTCCTGTTCCTCCATGCTCTGCCCGATCTCGCGCATCGTCCTCCGCAGGTCGTCCAGGGTTATTATCCCCTTGCCGTCCACGTCGAATAGCTTGAAGGCCCGGTGGCATTCCTCTACGGGGTCCCGGTTGTACATGAGCGAGCCCGCGATGCCCTGCCAGATGGGCAGTGTGAACTCACGCCATACGGGCGTGCACTCGCGCTTCGGGTCCCAGTCGATCGGCTGGATACCGTATTTCACTAGGTAAGGGTAGGTCTCGGACTTAGGGAGCTCAAAGCCCAGCGCGCGCAAGCAGAAGCGCAGCTCGTGGTAGTCGAGTCGGCCGTCTTTGTTCACGTCAAAGACTGAGAACTTTGGGGAGATGTACGTTAGCCAGCATGTCGCGCCATTGTTTGGGAGAGGAATTGAGACCTACTACGTCGTTTATCTGGTCCCTTTGCCGCTCGTCTAGCTTGGCAAAGTCGTCTCTCGACGGTGCGCCATGGGCAGGGAGGTTATTGATATTCCTTGAGGACATCATTTTGGAAGCGGGCTGTTGAAATTGATCAGACCAAGTACTGCGGGAGTGCAAGGCGAGAGCAGGTAGGCGAAGCAAGGTAGGATAAAGAGACGGCGAATCGTAGGTTCGAATAGGTCGCTTCCGAGAGCGCAGGTCGAGCTCAGAAAAGGATCGTCTGTGGAAAGTCGTGGTGGCCGAGGATGCGAGCTCAAGGATGCGACGATAAGCCAAATAGCAATCGGGTCGTAAGTATCCTGAATGCGATCATCCTGCGCGTGCGCGCTGCAGACTCGAAACGGTTGAACAAAATAATGGGGTCGAATGTCCTTTGTCCTTGAAACCCCGAGAATGGCCAAGGGTGACCTTATTGAAAAGCTCACGCTTGCTTGCGAATTGGATATTGTTCTCAGGAGATCCCGTCCTGCCACTGCCAGGGATTCCAATCAATGGTACTAGGAGGGGGTTGCGACAATGTGGATCTCCGTTGACTTTTGGGCACCCGCTGCGGGCAGCAACAGACCGCGACGCGACCAGTTGACCTTTGTACCCTGACGCGCCTTGGTTTCGTTGCAAGGGTACCTTGATACTCCAGTGCCTGCCCCGCCAACGATTTAAGTGCTCGCAGGTGATAGTAGTGGCTGATGGTAGCATCCGATAGCGAGTCATATCTGATAATCTCTTATTGAGGACCGACCTAATTAGCGTTGTTGGTAGATAGAGCTTTATGTGATAACAATTGTTGGTGAGCATCTTCAAAATTTTGGCAGGCAAGAGGAGCCGCAGGGCCTCCAAAGAACTAGGTACCGGAAGCTATAGTCGCAAAGTCGACCATTGAAGTCTACAACACCAAGTATCAACAGTTTTGGCACCAGAAGATGCCCAAAAGAAAGCGCAACGAGGTGGAGGAGAAGCTGGAGCTTCACCAGACGGCGCTTTCCCGTGCGTTGAAGGTTGCTAAAGGTTTCGAGCGGCAGCGCATGGCAAAGCGGCAACGCGATCCCAAATCCACACCAGACAAGAAGGCCAGAATAGAGAAGGAGGTAGAAGTGTTGAAGGTACGTCAAATTCAATCGAGCAATATGCAAGCGGTCCCAACAATGATTGACCTGACCCAAACCCGTGTTTCAGTCTCTCGATTTGCACTCCGTCGCGCATGCCCACCTCTGCTCCTCGCTGTTGAAGATTAAAGCTGTTGCCGAGTCTCCTAGACTACCAGACGAGATCAAGGACGGAGTACCAAAACCTGATCTTACGGAAGAGGAGCGAGTAGCCCTACATAATGTCACAAGCGGACTTTACAATCAGAGCAAAGTCAGGGATACCCTGGAGAAGGCGATTGTTGCCATCTGTGGCGCACTTCGAGTACCCGTGCCTGACAAGAAGGGCAAAGTGAAGAAGGGGGATAAGAAAACTGAGAAAGTTACGAGGAAAGATCCAGAAGAACAGCCTGCAGACAGGTCTGCGGGGCCTGTGTCTGTTCCGGAGAAGAAAAGGGTTGAGAACAAGACCGAGAGTATCGACAAGGCAGACGAGAGCTCAGACGAGGACGACACCGAATGGAACGGTTTTTCTGATGGTGAGGAGGACGCCGAGGATGAGGAAAAGGTGGAAGACGCCATTTCGCGATTCGACGACAGACTTGGGAGCTCGGATTCGGAGGAGGTCCCCAAGAAGGGCGAGCACAATACTGCCAAGGAGGAACTCGATCCCATGGAAATCACAGACGAATCGGCATCTGAAGAGTCAGAAGGAGACCTATCTCTTGGCGACTCCGAGTCGGATGATGATGATGAGGATGAGGATGATGAGACAGACAACTCGGTAGAAGATGGATCCGGTTCGGCATCAGGCTCTGACGCCTCTGCCATCTCTCCTCCGCCCAAGGTCTCACGGAAAGGAGCTCAGCCTAAGAACAGAGCGGAAAGGGGATTCCTTCCCAGCTTGATGGGGGGGTATATCTCTGGATCCGAGTCCGAAGCATCTGATATCGATGTGGCACCGACAGCACGGAAGAACAGGAGGGGCCAGCGAGCCCGACAGGCTATCTGGGAGAAGAAGTTCAAAGACCAGGCAAAGCACCTGGCCCAGGAGAAATTCAGCCGTGATTCCGGATGGGATCTTAAGCGTGGAGCTGTGGATGGCAACGCAAGGACGCCTTGGAAGACGGGCATCAGAACTCCCTTCGAGAAGAGATCGGTTGGGCATCAGGGCGAGCAGCAGGCCCACGCTGCTGCACCGCAGCAACCAAAGGAGCCGCGGAAGAAGGACAACGAGGGCTCGCTGCATCCCAGCTGGGAGGCGAGGAAGAAGGCCAAGGAGGCACAAGAAACGGCCGCATACCAGGGGAAGAGGATTACCTTTGATTGAGAGATACCCAGACTTGCAGAAGGGCGTGTATTCGAGCCGGCATAGTTGTAAAAATTACACAAATCAGTGCATATGGTGTGGATCATTCTTAGGCATCCATAGCGAAGCAGGTCTGCCGCTGCATTGACATTCCTTTAGAGCCGACCGAAGTTTCGAACTTCAAGTCCTCTGGATCTCATGCAGGGACCGATTGAAGATCGTCCGTGATTGAGTCTGCAGCTGCGACATCATTCCTTATTAAGCAGCGGGGTTCCCGCATGGTGATTCCACTCACATCTAGAATTACCTCAACAAGTTCGAGGAAGGGAAGTCTGGAGTTCTATTTCGTTTTCATTCTTGTCTAGGCTGTATTTCCCACCTTATTCACGGTGATACGATAGCAGTCAAAGGAATACGGAAAAACATGGCTTCATCGAACGCACGTATCAACACAGCAGACCTGTTCTCTGTGAAGGGGATGGTAGCCCTGGTATGTGACCTACTGTACTTATGAGGGCGACACACCCAATGGGCGTCCCTTACTGTTCTCGGGCATGTGCTGACATAAATATGTGAGTGAAAGATCACTGGTGGGGGGACAGGTAAATAATCATTTCCTCGTCACTGTCACCTTGATATGCTCAAAGTCCCACAGGTATCGGCCTCATGATGGCGCGGGCCCTCGTTGACGCGGGCGCATCCAAGGTCTACATCGTCGGTCGCCGTCTCGAGGTCCTGGAGGCAGCCGCCAAATCCATTGATAAGCCCGACGTGATCGTCCCACTCACCGGCGACGTGACGTCCCAAGCTTCCCTTAACTCCCTCGTCGCGGAAGTCGAGAAGACGTCCGGCTACCTCAACCTCCTCATCTGCAACTCGGGAATTGGTGGGCCCCAAGTTCCTCACCCTACACCTGGAACCTCGCTCCAGGAGTGGCGGGAGAAGAACCTCGCGGTCCCGATTGAGGAATACGAGAAGACATTCAACGTCAACACGAGTGCGGTGTGGTACACCGCGATTACCTTCTTGGAGCTGCTGGACAAGGGGAACAAGAACGGCAACCTGGCATGGCAGAGTCAGGTGGTAGTGACCAGCAGTATTGCCGGATTCAACCGCAAGGCTCCGGGTGGATGGGCATATGGGCAGAGCAAGGCGGCAGTGACGCACTTGACAAAACAGTTGGCTGTTGCTTTGCCTACCTGGGGGATACGGTGGGTCTCCCAATTGAGGCTGGAGGATATATATCAGCTGACAAGATTGATGCCAGGGCGAACGGTTTGGCGCCTGGGTTGTTCCCAAGCGAGATGTCAGCTCCAATCGTCGAGGCTCTTGGAGGCGACCCATCGGGGTCTGCGGACGATCTGATATCTCTGGATACCAACTTGATACCACTCGGTAGGATGGGGAGTACACTTGACCTGGCTGGGACAATACTCTATCTGGTGTCGAGGGCTGGCGCATATCTCAATGGAAATATTACGGTGCTTGATGGCGGGAGACTGGGAACGTTCCCTGCGACATATTAAGTACAGAGGCGGGTTAGACTAGTCAAAGATGTATTTAGAAAGCCAGTATTGGACTTTCGATCATTTGTGTCCTCAACACTCACCGCGTGTTCGCCGATATCGATGAGCGCCCATCATGTGGGAAGCCGCAGCAAACACGATTGAGTGAATAGCACAAGCATTGGTCTGTCTGTAGCTAGATGTAACTCTGAAATTGTGGCATTCGACTGGTCCTGTATTGAAATCATTATGCCGATCAGGTACGTGAGCAACATGATCTGGTGATCGGTCAACTGATATATTCCTGCTTATAAACCGGCAGGTCAATATGAACATTGATCAGTACCTACTTAAGTACCTAGGTACCAGTGTAGGTACTTACCTAGACCATATCTGTGTGGATCTACTGAACTACTTCGTGTTGGGTGGTGAGAATGTTATCGATAAGTACTTGGTGCCTGGAACCCCTGCGTCGACCCCACGCTGACGCCGCGGCGCATACCTACGAGCTCTACCACGCGCTCCCCGCCAATTTGCCCACGTACGGTTGAATTTGAGCGTTCGACTACCAGGACGCCTCGATTTTGGGAGGCATCACGATGCCACCTGGCGACTCGGTACAATGGATGCGGATTGGGACGAGGTGAGTTTGCCTTCTTTTTTACCACCAACCGACTGCGCCGTCGGCCACCATACAGCGGACTCGAAAGACCAAGTCTCCTGCGCGACGACAGAAACGCCAACGAGCAGAGGATCGCGAATATGCTCCAAGGCTACAGGCCGGCTGCGATGTGATTTGGATTTAATGGCAGTTTCCTAATCACATGACCCGTAGTTGAGTCGTCAACTCCTCCCTCCACCGGGAGGACAATCGGTGCCTACGCCTATCACGGCGCTCGCCTTCGATACAGCTCAGGAGCTTCTATGGGCTGGGAACGGATATGTACGTCCAAAAAACCGATAGTACTTCATGCCAAGTTGAACTTTCCTGATGATGTCCCAGGGCCGCGTCACATCATTCTACGGGAACAACCTACAGAGATACACTTCCTTCCGCGCGCACCCGCCCTCCGAGGGCGCGGTGCACCAATTGTTGTTCAATGAAAAGGGCATCATCGCCTTGGGCGCTCGAGGTGTCCAGATGGCCATACGAAGGGGTCCGCCAATATGGCCGCACATAACGTGAGCTCGTGGCCACAGAAACGCAGAACCTTACAGGAGGCCGGGTGCTGACATTGTCGTTACAACAGCGCCGAAGACATGAAGGACTTACGATGTATGAGCTTTACCTCGAAAGCCACCTCCGAGATACTGGTCGCTGGTCTACAAGACACCATGTTTGTCATCGATGTCAATAAGGGGGAGATAGTGAAACGAGTAGGCGCCCCTCTATCCCGACCCAGTCCGTCAAATTCGATTAACTAAAGGATACAGATTCCGACCACGGATCACTATATCAAGATGAAGAAGAGCAGATACATATGCGCAGCTACGAGCGATGGCCGTGTACACATTATCGACCCTGTCAAGTTCAACGTCATACACAAATGGCGCGCGCATTCGGCTTTCATCAATGATATGGACGTTCAGCAAGACTTTGTCGTGACGTGCGGTACATCGCTAAAGCAGCCTGCAGCAAGTTACATGCTCGACCCTTTCGTCATGGTCTTTGATCTCAAGAACCTATCTACGATGCCCCCTATACCTTTTCCACCACTTGCCGCATATGTTCGCATGCACCCGCGCATGCTCACGACCGGGATTGTTGTTTCTCAGGGTGGACAGATACATGTGGTGGACCTTTTGAATCCAAATACCAGCAATGTACGCCAGGCTAACGTCGTGGGGTCTTTGCTTACTGGAATTGAGATCGCACCCTCAGGTGAAGCTATTGCCCTAGCGGATACTGAGTGCCACATGCATCTATGGGGTTCTCCCTCTAAATGTCATTTTGTTGAGTTACCACAGCCTACTGAATGGCCAGATGATGAGATTCCGCCACCACAGATCGATTGGAAGGATAATACGTGAGTCTGAAGTCGTTACATCACCTGTGATACCTCACTGACTGAGTCTATCAGACCTCTGAGCTCTATCGGCATGCCGTACTATCGGGAGACGCTCGCATCTGCTTTACCAAACACCTTCATATCTGATGTTGGAGCACCACCTCCCAAAATCACCCACAACGATATAGCACATCTAACAAAGGCGTCATTTGGCTTCTATGGTCCCAATAACCGCAATGCGCCTCGAAACCAGGCCGAGGACACACGGTCTGCAGATAAAACCACCCTTGCCATACGGGCTCCAAAATTTCTCAGCGAAAAGGCGAGAGACGCAGCGAAGGTGTCCGGCAGTACCACGGCTCCAGATGGACAGGTCGATAAGGTCGCCGACGCTCTGGGTACATCCGAGCTGGAAAGTCTGAAGCCAGAGGTACCGGCTCTATACCAGAGCGTTGAGATCCAATTTAGCAAATACGGCGTGGATGATTTCGATTTCGGGTTTTACAATCAGACCCGTTACGCCGGTTTGGAGAATCATATTCCGAACTCCTACGCAAACTCCCTTCTCCAGGTTTTGCATTTCACGCCTCTGGTTCGAAATCTAGCCCTTCAGCATACCGCTACAGATTGCTTAGACGAAAAGTGTCTTCTTTGCGAACTTGGCTTCCTGTCGGACATGTTACAGAAAACGGAGGGTTCTTCATGTCATGCGTCGAACCTATTGAAGTGTCTCAGCATCCATCCATCAGCCTCTCGACTCGGTTTGTTGGAGGAGGACTCACGGCAAGGCTCCCTTAACAAGATGATGCAGCAGCTTGGTAGGTTTTTGCTTCAGACCATGGCGGACGACTACCGCACCAAGTCAACCACTCCTTCGGCGATGGAACAGATTCTGGCGACGTCAGCCTTCACAACGATCACTTGCTTGAATTGTAGGAATGAGACGAGTCGGACGGGGCCAAGCTATGTGACGAACTTGACTTATCCATTGAACAAAGGCCGCGGTGGCCGCGCGACGAAGGTCTCGTTCTCTCAAGTCTTAAAGACCAGCGTCGAGGGGGAGCCTGTGTTCAGGGGTTGGTGTGTCCGATGCAACCGCTACCAGTCCCTGCAAACGACGAAGACCATACAGAGAGTTCCTTCAGTCTTGACCCTGAACGTACCCATGGCTGAGACTCGCGATGCTGAACTTGACCAGAGGATGTTGTGGGCTACCCCGGGATGGCTCCCTGAGGAGATCGGTATCATAGTAGATAACGGCTCTTTCTTCTGCTACCAAGGGGAGGACCTCAAACTGCACCTGCAACGGGGAGTGCACAATATACAAGTGTACTCTTTGATCGGACTATCTGTCAATATTGAAAGCGGATTGCCGCAACGATCCCTCCCTGGGACACTTTCGCCAGTTAGCGTCGACTCTGGCTCGACTCATAAGCCTCATCTCGTCGCCATGGTCAATGGTAAGTATTTCTCAGAGCCTGTCATCTCAATACAATGGTGCTAATCATACTGTAGTGGCGCACGCCGAGCCATCACCACCAGGCGAGAGCCAATGGCATCTCTTCAACGACTTTTCTGTGAAACAGGTGTCAACTGCGGAAGCTCTGACCTTCAACACCAGGTGGAAGATGCCGTCTATGCTTGTCTACCAGCTCAAGTCTGCAAACAATGAAGTTGATACCGAATGGGTGAAGAATATCGATACCTCGGTGCTGCATACCGACTCTAAGTGCGTGCCCCCTTATTCACTGCATATTCGCGTAATGCTGACCCTATGTATAGTCCCAACGCAAAGGTGCACCCATACCGCATCCTTGACCCCCTAACTGAACGCCCAGGGCCGGAGTTCACGGCGGCGCTGGACACGGAATTCGTCTTGGCCAAGCAGTCAGAGGTGGAGATGAAGTCCGATGGCATTAGAGAGGTCATCCGACCGAACTTCCACGCCCTGGCCCGCGTTTCACTCGTCCGCGGCTCGGGAGAAGACGAGGGCTTGTCCTTCATTGATGACTGGATCCAAGTCAAGGAACCAGTTGTCGATTACCTACACAAACATTCAGGTATCTCGCCCGGCGACCTGGATCCCCGAACGAGCAATCATTGCCTCGTGTCTCTCAAGGTGGCATACAAGCGCCTTTGGGTCCTGCTCAATTTGGGCTGCAAATTCATCGGCCATGGCTTGAGAGGTGATTTCCGTGTCATCAATATACAGGTCCCCAAAGCGCAGATCATTGATACGATCGACCTCTTCTATCAGAAGAATTATCGGCGAAAGCTCAGCCTGAAATTTTTGGCATGGTACCTGCTGAAGGAGGGCATTCAAGTGGACACGCACGATTCCATCGAGGACGCACGCATTGCCTTGAAGCTATACAAGAAATACCTCGAATTCGAGGACGCTGGCATCACGAAGAAGATGCTGAGCGAGATCTACAGGGCGGGAGACAATGTCGGGTGGAAGCCCCCTGGGAGTACTACCGGGTTCGAGCAGCAAGCAGCGTTGCAGAGGAGTACCACGCCTTTGTCACAGGCGGATGGGCCATCCACGCCGGTCAAGAGAGGCGGGGGCTTGACTGGGCTGGGTTCAGTCACACCTAGCTGGTCCGCAGGAGGATTGGGCGGATTTGCCCCCGGTAAGAAGATGTAGGGGTTTCACAAATAGAATCGTAGACATAAAAGTAAATAAGAAGCAAGGTTTTATTTAGATATGGAGTAGTGTTTTGCTCCTACCTGTGAAAGCATCGCATGAATTCATCGCAAAATCAAGATATCGTAAAGCTTCAGCGTGAAGCACCCGCTGAAGATACCAATTTCTCGGGGTTATCGTCAAAGGCCAATGGTTGGCTTCCGCGTTGCGGTCCTCCTCCGGAGGAGCTTTCTCAAGAGAAAGATGATAAAGCAGGGCAAGCAATAAGTATGGTGGCGTATCTGCTCAATGATGAATGATGCAGCATACTCCGAGGATAATAGATATTTGCGTAAAATGCAAATGAGTAACGTCCTTGGGCATATGCGAGTAATCTCGGCCAAAGGAAAATCAAGAAATAGCAACGCAGTAAAACAAAAGCAAGAGAACCGTAGCCTCTTTGGATCATATCAGAAATCAGAAACCCCATAACGTAAAGCATGAGAATGGAAATAGGAGCTCCACTGGTCCCACCTGGTGAGGGTGTGTGTGTGTGTGCACATGGGGACCTGGGATGCAGCCTGAGTAGTGACATGAATCCCTAGCAGCTCTGGGTTCCATCTACGAGACGGTCGTCGGTCCTCTGTCTCTTGTAGCTACTGCCCGAAGACTCAGTGACGGCCGTCATGCTGCTGCTGCGTGGTCTCTTGGAGCCATAAGATTGCTGCGTAGGACTCAGAGTAGTGACTGACCTCTGGTCACCGACGCCCTCCTCCTTCAAGCGGACAGGTCCATTTCTGGAATCATTGCCCTCGTCATCATCAGGCAAGTGAGTAAGGTCAATACAGGAAGTTTGGGCGTGTCTCGTGGGGGTATATGTCTCCCGGGTCTCGCTTCGAGACTGGCTCACGAAGAGTCCACTGCTGGCCGTTGTTCCGCGGCTGAAGTGTCGAAGAGGCGGGCCCATTTCGGGTTCTCCGGTCAGGTCGACTGTCGCACGATCGCTGGAAGGTGTCATTTCCGAAGGGTGGGGCGTTACGAATAAGCCGGAGGTCGTCGAGCGGCGCTGTGCCGGTCTGGGGAACTCGTATGTCGGCCTCGGAATCTCTTGTACATCGTCGTCGTCGTCATCAAGGGTGATAGGATCCGATATAGTAGCCTGGGATATCACCTGTTTTCGAAGTTCGTCGGAGTTATACTTGACGATACCACCGTCAGTGTGCGGCTCCCACTTAACGATAGCAGTTTCGTTGCTTGTGTCTGGATGGTGGTAGCGAGGTCTGTAGTCAACGACGTCCGTGCTAATGGATAGGGCCTCATTGGGATTTTGGCCATCCTCGATGTCCTGGTCGCTATCTTGCTCCTCAGTATCCTCCTTGTCCTCGATTTCCTGGTGTGGGTTCTCGATATCCTCGTTCTCGTCCTCACTACCCTCGTCAGAATCCAGAATCTCCACTCTGACAGGTGCCGGGGTGGCGCCTCGATGGTTACGTCGGCTACTCGAAGCCGGCGGGGTGGGAAGGCCAGGTCCAGTACTATCAGGTCCAGAGGAGTCGGAACCGGTATCTGAGTCTTCATCATCGGACCCCTCTGAGGATGGGTCTGGGCTCGGAGTGCCCCTTGAGCTCGTAGTATCGCGGTCTAAGTCATTCCAGGTAGTAGTCTCGTCGTCAGGACCTTCACCGAAAGCCTCCTTGAATACTGCGAAATCAAGCTTGGAAGGCTCCCATCCTCCTGCCGGTAAAAGTCGTTCCAGCCGGCGCAGCGTCGATTTTGCAGCTCGTAAGGGGACCTTGGGCATAGTAACAACGCGCTCGACGTCATCAACGAAAGAGATATCTCGAATAGGGTGTCGCTCCATGGATGCCCTCTCCTTATCGACATCGTAGGCTCGGAACCACTGAAGGCCCCTGAGTTGGTAGATGTAGTCCATACCGTGACAGCACCGCAGCGCACGGGTGATCCTCGCATTAGGTTGACCGGCGGTCTTGCCTTTCATGTAGTTCTTGATGGAGTCCGGTTCATATGGTCTTCTGATGTAGCCCTTTGAAATTTCTGATATATGAACAACCAGAGTTTTGAGGCTGCTTGTCTCGCAGAACCACGTAAGGGGAACTGTTCGCATATTCAGGCGTTTTTTCGAACGGCCGTTATTGAAGGCCAAGCATTTGCCCCCAACCCACATCAGTTCCACGTTCTATCTCTCCATGATTAGTGTCCATTGTTGCAATTCAAAACCTTTGGGTAACTCACCTGGACCCGCTGAACACGCGCGGCCTTTATTCCATTGCAGAACCTCTCCATCTCACCTAGCGAGCTGAAAGCGAAAGTGTTGCGCCCATAGAATATATGCATGCCGTACCAAGCCCACTTACGGCAGACCAACAAGGGGCGGAGTACCTCGTTGGGATCCACCGTATCATAAGTGAGCGACAGGTGAGCACGCTTCTCGGCCGAGATAAAGAAACGATGTGGAACTCCTGTCTGGTGGCCTCCGAGCTCCCTAGCACTTGGAAAAGAGCTCGGTGCACGGTAGGGGTCGAGCCGGGAGAAGCAGTGCACCAGAGAGTTATCGAACCACAGTAGCTTTTCCAGAACTTGCATGAAGATCTCTCCTGGCAGTTCGGAGATGGGAAAACACGGTTCCTGCGCTCGGGCGTGTGGTAGGGGCGTAGCCGGATCGGCTGGTGAGCTTTGTCGAGAGTCATCTTCTAGTGATTCGTCGACATGTCGTGCAATGAAATGAATATTGGGATGAATCGTATGAGGATTGATCGGCATGTTCAACTCCCTCTGGCTCTGCTTCCAAACCTTCTCATAGGTTATGTTGTTGCCTGCGAGATATTGTCTCAACATAGATGGCCAGGTTGGGACAATGCTTCGCGATGTGTTCTTTCGACCTCTCTCTTCGTTGAGCCTTTCAATCTCATTGTCCTTTGCTTCAATGGTGCGGTCCTTCTCTGCGATCCTTCTCCTCATTAAGAAAAGCAGCCTCTTGCGGTTCGCCTCGCATCCAGTAGAGGAACACGGGGAATCTCGACTCGATTGCTGCTCACCCTTATCTCCGTCAGAGCTCTGGTGTCCTTCGGGGTCTTGGTGGCCTTGGGGGGCTTCATCGTTTCCGGTGTTGTGTTCCTCATTGATAGCTGCGACCAGAGGACCCAAGTCGGGCACCTCATTGGGGTCGATGACCGGGCCCTCTGGGCCCGCGGGGCTTGAAGGCGAATTGTTGACATGCTCCAACTCTCCGAAACCACCAGCTGGGTCTTGCTTGTCTTCGCTACTCCGCGACGACCGATCTCGGTCTGGATGATTGCGATTGTCCATGGTCGCGATTTGGGAAGCGGCCTTACCACTCCCTTCTGTGCTTGCCAATGTTTGGGACCCTTTGGTAAGAGGGGTTTCTTACTTAAAATGACTTTCAGACAAGCGAAAATAACCCTTTGCAGGCTTCCATGGGTGGCCGTTATGCAAGACGGGTAGCCTCGCGCCGTTCGGCACCTTGAGGTAGATAGCTTAAGGAACTATGGTCTTCGAAAGTCAGTCAGGAAGAGGATGAGAAAAAGGGCTGAGAAGCTGCATGGCCGAAAAGACTTTGGATGTGTTACTTACTTTAAAGGCAAGTACCGCAAGATGGCATATGCTTAAGGAGCTGGTGATGGCGTGGGTACAGGCAAGAAGTGAACCCTGTTGTGTATAGGAGGAGTAAATGGATTAGGTTAAAAAGCTGGTGCTCACTGTCTAAATGGGGTTTGCAGAAAATAGATGTCAGGACTGAATGGTCACGGAAACTATACCCGAGATGAATGATGAGTACTTGTTGGTTTCGGGATAGAAAAGAGAGAAGAGAGTTGACTGTGGGAGGGGGTGGGACAAAAGTCATCAAATCCAGATGTCCGGCTTTTGCGAAGTGGGAATACTATGTATGCTGTAGAAATTGCAAATGAGAAGAGAAAGCCCACTTACCAGAATGAAAGTGTTAGATTCGAAGAGCTGGCTTCGATTCGATGTAAGTCGTGTAAGTCGTAATTAACCCTGGAAAGCTGCCCTCGTAAGATGTAGATCTAGAAAAGGACAAATACCGAAAGAGGTTGGTGAGCCCTTATGTGGGAGATGATAGGTACCAAAGCTAGGGACGAAAGGCTCTCATGTAGATAGAGAGCCTGGTTGCTTAGAAGGTTGAAGTCGAGAAAGGTAATCAAGAGAGGTGGGATCAGAGATAGTATGCAATGGTCAAGGGCCTAGGGGTGTTGTATGAAAATACGATCAGAGCGCTGGAGAGTGTAACTTCTAAATTAGGCAATTAGAGGCTTCAGCTTGTAGAAAGCAGCAGGAGGCAGGCATGCGAGCAGACATGTAGGAAAACGTGATGATCACTTACACAGATACATGCGTGGTCGTCTGGACTCAGGGCAGGATGGGATTAAGTCCAAGGGAGGTAGATGACGCTGGATATGTGGAGAAGGGATTGCGAGTGAGACGAAAGAAATAGAGGTGAGGCCACATATAACTTGCTTGGAAGATTACTTTCAGAGATTTGAAGACTGGGCAACGGCCAACTGCGAAGGGGTTTCATGAGGCTCTGGTGCTTGCTCCAGAACGTGGACGATCATCATAGTGGAGCAGTCCACGGGTCTAGAGCCATCCTTACTGACTTCCCATTGCTTTGAAGTGTGTACTTGCCATGCCCTCTTCCTCACGATAACTAGATCTAAAGAGGCTTCCTGCCGATTACCAGTACACAAACCAAGCAAGTCAAAGGACCTGTCCGTTATGTCCTCTACATGTACGTAGCGTGCCTGGGCAGGCTTGATGACCCATAGCACAGCCAAAGTTAAGGCCTCCATACTCGCAAAACGTCTCTGAAGCGTTAGATTGAACATATCTACCATTAACATCGAGCTCTTTGACCAAAAGTTAATCGTCCCATGCCATCGAAGTCGTTGCAAGCAAATCCAATCATGTTCTTTTCCCGAAACTGAGACGTGCAAGGACAGGCCGCACCAGAATAGCATTAAGAATTAGATAGAAGGAGGCCGGAGCCCTTCTATTCCCGTTACCAAATAATAAATCGAGAGATATATGTATGGAGGACTTCCGACTGGAAGAGATAGCCCCAAGCAGAGGTCCATTCGGATCCTCCCGAGCACAATACCACAGTATTTGTCCAGCCCTGTAGCGAGACCACTACTTACAATGACCTCCTTAGGCATACCCTCTTAGGGGCACCTGTAGTATAGCCGCCTCCTCTAGTACACCCTACTCTGGAACACCCTCCTCTAGCTTGATATCCTCTCTGACAAGCTCTTCGGAGTTAGCATCCTCGCCGATCGCTCCTGGGTCAGCCACCTCTGGAGCGATCCTGGGAATGTCCCGTCCGTGACAAACTCTCCACTGGGTACTGAGAGCTGTCTGCCTCAAGTGAAATTGTCTGCCGGCCTTAACATATTATTGAGGCCTTACACGCAGCCTACTCGTACGAGATATGTATACATAGGCACCCGCCATGACTGCCAACCAGTCATGTTCATATGCGCATGTGTATGCAAGTATTGCAGTAGTTTCGATCTGTTAGCTCGTATTCGTGCGACTACCTGCATGAGGAGGCTGTATATGGTGTTGGGAGCCTTTCCAATACTGTCGAGCTTATAAGCTGGGCCAGCAGCTGTGTAAGGTTCCAGGCCGTCGGGACCGGCGATGCTGCTCATCCACTGCCATGTCGTACTGCAGGACGCATGCTACATATTACAGGACCAGGGCTGCACCTTGCTCAGTATGGCAGAACATTGGAACCACCTACCTAGGTAAGGCTGCACGGTGTCCCGAGGTCGTTGGCGATAGAATCACTGATGGAAGTCAATGGGGAAGGTGGGGCCGCCATCATCCTGCAAGATAAGCTGAGATTTAAACTTTCTTTCGGCTTTTGATCAAACCACAAGATGCTTCGGTCAGCAAGATCGCCTGAAGGGTACATACGCCTGCCATAAATCTCCCATGTCTCATTACTCCGATGGCAGGATGGCCAAGTTTTTTTCTACAAGCTTTAGCTTGCCGTCAACTGGTGTCTGTCTGCGTCCCGGTGTTCGCAACAATACAGTGACATTCGTCGTCAAGATGTCAGGATTTTATAACGTTCGGTCGTCGGTCATTTTGACCAAAACAGAAGGCGTTACATGGGCCATCTATCCAATCGACGGCAATCTGCAAAGCACGTGGCCCACGGACGTCAAGATAAGGTGCTACGCAATATTTATTAGTCGCCTTCACCGTCATGGCGGCTATACGGCAGCTTCGATTCTGCTGTTAGAATTTTCTTGGTGTCGTAATTGTGGCTGGCTATCAAGATTTTTGTCACGTCAGCATATTCTGTCACCATGTGCAGCCGTCAATATCGTATGTGCTCGATGTTATTCACGGGCACGAGGAGGCTTATTCGATATCGGTACTCGGCACTTGATTGAGTAGAGGCGGCCATTCGCCTCTGACGGGAAGATGCGGAGGAGGAAGTCCGACAAAGTATATCCAGCCAGCTTCGGCTGTATATCCTCATTGATGCTACCTAGGTACCTGGGTAGGAAGGAACACTCAGTTCTATAAGATGTGGCAAGAGCAACCAGTCGAACAAGCCCCAGCCGTGGGTGGGGGACCGGGGGGGGGAGGGAAGGAGGGGTGCGAGGTGGGTTGGCAGTAGCCCTTCCTGTGTATCCATACATTACCTGCATCGACTCCCACTTGCATGGCTGCACAGCTGCACAGCTGCACAGCTGAATGCATGCTCAGAGATACCGGTATGTTACCGAATATCTTCATATCTACGGACTACCTGCTAACCTACATTGGGTAGGTACTTTAGGTAGCATACCATTCCAGAGCCTCCTCCTTCCTTCCTCTTCTGCCAGTGTCTCTCATTCCATTTTCCACCCTCAGCACCCACTTCAGTCTGGCCGGTCTCAATCAGGTCAGTCCTACCCTGCTGCTTTTGAATGTTTACCACTTTCGGTGAATACCTAGCTTTGAGAACCCCGATCTCTCTTTGGTCCCCAAATCTCCTTTCCAGATACTCCTACGGCCTCGTTGGTGCCCACGGCGATCATGGGGTTCGATTTTCGCAAGAGGTCCGATAGAACCCAAGCCAGGGCTGTTGAGACCGAGCATGGCGATATCGTCGCCTCGGAAGAAAATAAGAGTTTCAGGAAATCGATCCTTCCCGTGTTTGCCTGCGGCGCTGGTCTCTTGTAAGCAATAAGGATCTGGGCTCTTTCGCCTAGACCATGAAAACCGTCACTTGGGAGCCTGGACTGACATCAAATACTTCAGCTCGGATGGCTACGTGAACAATGTCATAGGGAGTGTCTCGACTATCCTTTCCTTGCAGTTTGGAGACGCATACAAGAACTCGAGTTCCATCAGCAATGCAGGTTAACATCAGGAGCTCGGACTCGTACTCCGTCATAAGCTAACATCGCCACTAGGTTTCCAGCATCGCCTTTGCTGGTACTGTCGTTGGCCAGCTCTTCTTTGGCTATTTGGCTGATCGTTGGAGTAAGAGCTTCCAGATCTGTGCCGGCAGGCTTGAGAATACGAGATTTGGCCCTTGGCTTCTTGGTTGACAACATTGCCTTGGACGTCCAATCGAACCATGAGTGCTGATATTGCTTCTTGCTTAGGTCGCATCAACACGCTACTGGTGTCTACGATCATCCTAATCATTTTCACGGCCCTGTGTGCGGGCTCATATTGGCATGGAAACACGACCCCAGGGACCCTTTCTATACTAGTCGGTAGGTTGAAATACCACCAAGCCGTTGTTCGGGTTAACAAATACTGATATCTCACAGCCTGGCGCTTCTTCGTCGGCATAGGCATCGGGGGCGAGTATCCAGCCGGCTCCGTTGGTTGCGCCGAAAACACGGGCGAGCTCAAGTCCGGGACCCGACAGAGATGGTTCATCCTGTTCACCAACACCGCGATCGACTGGGGTTTCGTGATAGGCGCCTTCGTACCCTATGTCGTCGCCGCCGCCTGTCACAATGGCCACTACAGCACGCAGTGGAGGACGAGCCTTGGCATCGGTGTTGTCTTCCCGCTCATCTTATTCGTCCTGCGTCTGCGGGTCAAGGAGCCTGAGGAGTTCTCTAAGAACTCCATGGCCCACGTCCGCACCCCCTGGTTGCTAGTGCTCAGGTTCTATGGCCCCCGCCTGTTCGTAGTCTCGCTCATCTGGTTTATCTACGACTTCTCCGTCTACCCCTTTGGCATCTACTCCTCGTCCATCCTAGCCAACATCTACGACTCCGACACGGCGCCCCTGACGACCATTTTCGGCTGGAACACGGTGATCAACCTCTTCTACATCCCCGGCACGGTAATCGGGGCCTTTGTCTCCGACTTCCTCGGACCACGCTACACGCTCGTTCTTGGCGTCACGCTGCAGGCCGTGGTGGGCTTCATCATGGCCGGGTGCTACTCCTCTCTCTCGCAGCCCCACATGGTCGGCGCCTTCGCCGTCGTTTACGGCATCTTCCTCTCGCTCGGCGAGCTCGGTCCCGGCAACAACATCGGCCTCCTCGCGTCCAAGACATCCGCAACGGGCGTCCGCGGGTTATACTACGGAATCGCGGCCGCCTTCGGCAAGATAGGCGCCTTCATCGGGACCTACATCTTTAAGTACATCGAGGCCGCCGGGCACAGCGAGACCACCTCGGCCCAGTACCCCTTCTATGTCTCGAGCAGCCTATGTATCCTCTCGGCGGCCCTGGCGCTGTTCTTCATCCCAAACATCGGCCAGGACACTATCCAGAAGGAGGACGTGAGGTTCCGGGAGTACCTGGAGAGCCAGGGCTGGGACACGAGGCAGCTGGGTCTCAATAGGGGGGGTAGCATCGAGGAGGTGGGCAACGAGCAAGATCATGTTCCCACGGGCGAGACAAAGGCTTAGTGGGCTGTTTCACCCGAGTCGACGGCCACGCTCGTACAGGATCGGGTCGTTTGAGTGCATGTCATTGGGGACACAAGTGAGAGTGGTTGATTAGGGTTTTCTGATGGAGGTGTTCTTGGGTATCTCTCTAACACCCAAGATTGGCTAATCATGGAGGCTTTCTGGGATATTTGTTTTTGACTTGGCCTGACCTAGCATATGGCACTTTCCGCTACGGCACCATCCCTATCTGAGGTTACAGCATATCAGGAAGTTCAAAGGCGGCGATATCTGACATACTTTTATCAGTGTTTCGTTGTCGAGTAATGTGGGAGGGGATTACAGCCAAGAGCGATTGAACGATGATAGCAGATTATATGAGGCTAAGGAGCGCATGGAAGGCGGTTCTAGACGGAGATAGTGATATCAGCTTTTATGTATCCCCAAGTACTGGGGTGATGTCCATTTGGAAATCATGCCATTTGCGTTAATGGTGTTTGGTTCAGCAAATGTCTATTCTATGCTGCCCACAGCTTATGTATATTTCCTGCAGTACAAGACAAGATGCAAACGCTCTCCATTTCAGTCCAGCTCCACGGATTGCAGAGCTTGGTTTATAAAAGAGTGCCCGTCAGCCTCTATCTCGCGATCACCTCTCCGCCCTGATGAACCCACAGCTTCAATGTCTACCCCATATGACCGGATGCTATCTCCACCATCCTCACTCCTCTCGCTGCTCTCCTCGCTCTCCGTCTCTGGGGGTGTCTGCAGTCCCGTATCCCCCGGTCTCGTGGGCATATTTCTTTTCAACATGCACATCTCGACCGCAACACCAGGTCCAAATGCACACCCCACAACATACTCCTTGGGCCCCCTGCCGTCCGGCGTGCAGGCGTCCATGTCCTTGGACCGCAGGCGGTCCAGGACGCTGAAGACTGTCGCGCTGCTCGAGTTGCCATGGTTGATGTAGGTATCGTAGCTGGCTCTCATGTGCTCCGGCACGAGGCCCATCGCCTTCTCCGCGCCGGTCAGAATGGTGGCACCCCCCGGGTGCATGGCCCAGTCGAAGTCTGCTGGTCTTGCGTCGTCCCATGGTGGTGGTAGGTTCAGTGAGGACATCAGATCAGTGAACGTAGGCTGCAGGGCGGCCGCGGCGAGCTTGGGCACCCGTTGTGACAGGAGCACCTTCCACCCAGCGGGATCAACATCGAACCCTAGATCTTGCGTCGAATCCGGTATGATACGATGGTCCCAGCCCAGCAGGTCGTACACAGGCGGCCTAGCACCGCACAGCTCATCGCCCAGGCCGTTGCTCAGGACAACGGCACTCGCACAGTCCGAGAACAGACAGACCCCTATCCTCGTCTCCTGGAGCTTGTCGATACTGTCTAGCTCGCTCCTGACCATCGTGGTGCTGACCTCGAGGGCCAGGACCAGGATCCGGGCTGGCTTTCCACGGTAGCTGTGGCCCAGGGCTAGGTTCGCTGCCGTCCTCAGTGCTGTCAGCCCGCCGGCGCAGCCAACACCGTGGAGCAGGACCCTCTCAACCTGGTGGGTGATGCCCAGCCCCTGGCAGACGAAGTGATCGAAGCCCGGATTGCCACTGTCCGTACATGTCGTTGATACAATATGTGTCTATCACCTCGGTCAGCATTGTATTCAGACTGGGAAAGACCAAAGCAGGCAATCTGGCGGAGCCATGCCAGCAGTGGAGTTTGGGAGGCTGCCAGAGACTCACAATGTCCTCGAGGTCAACCTTCGCCTCAGCTATAGCCTTCCGTGCCGCGCTCACAGCCAATGGTACCCCATCTTCCATGAAGACCGCGTGCAGATCCGCGATGGTAGGGGGACCAGGGTGGTTGACGACGGGATGATCCGGATTTCCTATTGACGAGCGCGTGTCGATACCGGTGAACTGGTTGATGGCGCAGACTTTTTTCATGGATGGGCTGTCTGCGTGATAGCGCTTGGCCAGCATATCTATGGCATCGGGCTTGAGGGCGTACGGGGGATACTGGACGCCGAGCCCCGTGATGGACAGGCCCAGCTGCCCGAATGTGTTGGGTGACATCACCAGTAATATGTCCTCGCTCGTCCCTTTTCTCGCTCTGGCCTGTGAGCTCTCGTCCTCAACGAATGTCCAGACGCAGCTGCAGGGCTGGCTCGACTGTCCGATGTCGATCCTGAATGCCTCTTCCGGATCTGTGTGGTTTAAAGGCTGGTAATATAGTGGGCACGTGCTCCAACGTTGGTGAGAAACGGCGTAATTGCTAGTTTTGAGGCGCAGGCGAAAAGTGAACGCTGTCTTCGAACAAAGGAAACCTGAGTCGGACGCGCTGACACAAATGAGAAAATCGCTTTCGCCTTGCAGAGAAGAAACGGTCTGAGATGTGCGGTTGAGTTGCCGAAATGGCAAGAAAGCATATATATATGCTTGGGTAGTATAGTAGAGGTAGATACCTGATTAAGTATATAATGCATACATATGCTGCGTATGGAATCTGTGATCAGCTTGGAAGGAGCACAACTTCACATAATACGGGCCCAGGAACAAGGGACGTTATACGAGGAAAAGGTTGAAACGGGAACGGGAGGAATATATCCCAACAAAAAGGGGGAACGCAGGTGCGATGCGTCGATATTAGACACCTACTTAGTACCGAGGTAGGTAGTGATCCCGGATTACGGTGAGACTGTATGCAAAACGGCCAACGTTGCACTCACTTCACCTAATACACTACCTGGGTACCAAGGTACACTACAAAAGCTCCCGCTCCTTGTCCCTCCTGCCCTCTTACCTTGCTGCACTGATGCACTGATGCACTACTGCACGAGCAAACCGCCCATCCTGCTTGGCCTGTGACGAGAGAGATGAGATTTGAGATGGGGACGAGATGCGATTCGATGCCGAGGCATGGTCCAGATCTGGCAGGTTCAGCAGCCAAGTTGAGGATCTCAGCTCTTGGTGTCGACTATCTACTACTTATAAGTACCTAGGTAGGTAGTGCCTACCTGGGTAGTATTCTGTACCTAGGTACTATGTGACCGACCTCTGGCTACAGTTTTTGCTACCAGAGACTTGTAGGTACGACGCAAGATCCTTTCCGTTTTCAGGTTGCAGGCGCTTATCAAACCAGTCAAGCCGTCATCTTGACATGATGACATGATGCATTACGCCGTTGGAGGTTTGTCAACAATGCAAGGATGAATCAAGGAAAGCTACAGTAGGCGTCCCAGAAATCCGCTAGTAGCATAGCATTGACCCAGCTGGGCGGACCGTCACCACATCTTTTTATTGTCTCGATCAAAAGTGACCCCTCCATTGCATTCCTACTGAACAAGAACTTCCAGCTCCGAGTCCGGTCCCACCTATCAGATCGACACCCGAGGATATCATCACCACGAGTTGCCCTCTAACTACCTAGGTAATAGTCAACTTTCAGGCCCATTCTTATTTTGTTTCGAAATGCACTTCGCCAATCTCGCCCTTCTCCTTCACCTCCTGGTCGAGGTACCAGCCTCCGTCTCATTCCTCCTGGCCGCGCCGAGACAGCTCCGAAAACATAATCCAAGCCCCGAGGCCGTCCTCATCTGCCAGAGCTACGGGGGCCTACTCCTTTCTACCAATGTGCTATGCTTCCTATTTCTCGTCTACAGGGGCGGCGACTTCGACGATGCGACCGCCATATTGGCCGCTTCACTAGCCGTCTATCACGTCTTCCCCATCTGGAGGGCCTGGGTGAGGATCAGGAGCCAGGGGGGATGGCCTGGTCGGGGATGGGCACAACAGGCTGAGACGCTTGGTGGTCCGCCTGTGCATCTCGTGGTGCACATCTTCTTGTTGTTGTCTCTGACATGGGCGGGCTTGCGTGGGGGAAATAGTTCTTGAGAGTCTAGTAGAGCAACAAGGCCGGCCCTAGTCTAATATTGTCCAAGGTATATAAGAGACCGAGTACATGTCTTCAGGAGAGCCCAAACTAGCTCCTGAACAATCTCAAACCTTCCTCCTCCGCAACACCTTCCTCTTCGTCGTCCGAAACCTCCTCCTTCAACTGCATCTTCTGCCCGAACAGCGTACCAAACAGCCGGTCGATGGCCTCCTCCTCCCAGCTCCTCCTGTCCTCAGGCGCCATGAAGTTCTGCAGCTTCTCGTGCACCGTGAACCTGAGCTTTCGGCCCTTGCTTGCCCGCCTGTCCACCTGCTTGCGCGTCTTGGCCTCCTTGATGGCCGTCCATCGCACCGTGGGCACACTGCTGTCGCCGCCGGCAGCAGTATCGCTGGTGCGCTGGTCGACCAGCTCCTTGAGAAGGAGCTGGTAGAAGTCGGCGTCGTCGTAGATGTCCGGGTCCTCGGCCACCTTCCTGGCAGCCTGGACGGGGGCGCATGATCGGGGCACATGAGTGCGCTTGACCAGGCGCTCCGAGTTGAGGAGCTGGTCCTCCAGGACGGAGATCAACGACTGTGACCCTGCTGCTGCGCCGAGCTGCCGCGTCTTGTTCATGGTGGTGGTCGTGCTCTTGACCCGGTTCGACCACTTGTCGAGCACCTTCTTCCGCTTGGCTGCGGCGCGATGCTCGGTGGCTTGCATGTCTGCCCACAACTCCTCGTTTGACGTGGCAGAATCGATATCCCGCTTGCGCTTCTGGCCCGCCGTTGGCTCGGGCAGCAGGCTCGCCCGGAATCCATCGATGGCATTCCACAGCTTGATTGCAGCCTCCTCGGCCGCCTCGTAAGGCTCCTTGTCTGCGCTGTCGGCGTCGGTCGCTTCGCCGAGGGAATTGACAGCGACCATGCCCTTTTGAAGACGTATCCTGAGATTCAGGAGAGAGTCGTAAGTCCGCCTCTGTTGTCGGACTGCGACACCCTTCTCCGCGTCGGCTTTGGCTGCCTGCGAGATGGTCGCAACGACGGACTTCTGCCCTTCTTGCATCAGGTTGCGAATTCCTGACCGGTTGTCCTTCGTATTGGTACCGCCCATCTCTTCATCATCGTCTTCCTCCTCATCCTCGTCATCGTCATCCTCACTATCTTCAGATTCGTCGTCTGATCCGTCTTCGGCCGAGGAACCTTCATCACCGCTGGGCTCTTCCTCTGTTTCGGAACCGTCCAGTTGCGCACTTTCGTCGTCTTCAGCCGAGTCACTACCAGCATCGTCGACTCCTTCCTCTTCACTCCCCGACATAAAATCAGCCGCAACGGCCCTCTTGGAACGTCCGTTGAGTACAGCTTTGGGCCCTTGCGAGGCCTTCTTGGAGTCCTTGAAACTGAAGCCCTTATTCCTGAAGACATCTTCCTCGCCCTCTCCGAAAGCCTCGTCGCTATCGATCTCTTCATCATCGATAATGTTGTCCCGTTCCAGGTCGGCTGCGTCCGGGTCGTCGTACTCTTGGGAGTCATCCGAATCCTCCGCATCATCGGAGTCTTCCTCGTCATCGTCTGGCATGCCATCATCGCTGTCGTCGAGAGCTGAGCGCGACACCCTAACACCACTGTACTTGGGCCCTAGTGCAGGGGCTTCCTTTTGGCGGAGTTTGCTCTTGCTGGAGACAAAAGTCAGACACCACCGCACTCATGTAGTAATTGTAGCAGGCCAGAACGGATAGAACTTACCCGACCGAGACATAGTGCTCGGTTGCCGCCGCGTCCTCCTCTTGCTCGCTGCCACTGCCATCCTCGACCGAGGCGTCTACCTCCGGATCGTAATCTGCAAAGTGCTGGTTAGCAAGCTGCTGCTGTCATCGAACGTGCTAAATAATGAGTCGCATACCCTTGGCATGCTTCTCCTCAAATGCAGCGTATTTCTTCGCGCGTGCTGTATCAACTGGCGCCATGATCGCTGAGTAAATGCCGTTGAACGATGCAGAACATTGAAGTCCTGAAATTTCGAGCCCGCAGAAAATGCAGTTTTGGAGCTTCTGAACTTTTTAGTGGGGTCAGGTATTGGAGTGCCTGGCGATAGGCGTGGACATCCTTGTTAGAATAAAAGCGGATGGTTGGTTCCTCCTGGAGAAAATGGCCCACACAGCACCAGGGAGCTCCCGTCCTCCGCACTCGAACAGGGACTCAACGTCTTCCAAGCTAGGTACGGTATATCTACCGTAGGTACAAAGACTTTATGTCAAGGCGTGTATCGAGGAGAGACAGGTGCTTGTTCGAATGATTCGTTTGACACAGAGAACTACCTCTCAATTATATCAATCAACATCTCATCATCGTTCTGCTGCATATTATCCGAAAAGTGCAGTCTACAACAGTGTGTCACTGGGCGTCCTGCACAGGACTCGGATGTCCAAACAATGACAGTCATGACGCCCATTCAACGCCGCCTCTTCAACACCCTCCGCGCCTTACAACATGAGAACCCCCTAGTAAGCCCTCAGACTATTTCTCCTTTCCTTATATTGCTTCCTTTACTAAGTCGATCTCAGGGTCTCCCTCGTACTGGCTCTATCCCGAGGATGCAGCGCGGCCTGCCAGAACGGCGCAAGATCAAGGATGTGACCAAGGTCATTGCTGTGTCCAGCGCCAAGGGGGGCGTTGGTAAGAGCACCGTCTCTGCTAACCTCGCACTTGCATTCGCAAGGCTGGGGTACAGGTCTGGGGTACTGGATACCGACATCTTCGGGCCGTCAATACCCACGCTGTTCAACCTTAACGAGGAGCCTCGGCTCTCAGCCAGTATGTTGTCGAGCCCGGTACTCATCTCGGGCACGCAGGGAGATGGTTTGCTCATTGGCTGATGGGTATGGGTATCAGACAACCAACTACTTCCACTATCAAACTACGGTGTCAAGACCATGTCGATGGGCTACCTGGTCGGGGAGGATGCGCCCGTTGTATGGCGTGGCCTGATGGTCATGAAGGCACTGCAACAACTCCTCCACGAGGTTGAGTGGGGAGGTCTCGACATCCTCGTCCTAGATCTGCCACCAGGAACCGGCGATACGCAATTGAGCATCACACAGCAGATCGTTCTTGATGGTAAGACTGCCAGTCCATACTTCAGTCATCGCCCTTGGAGAGCAAGCATAGCTCACACACAGTGCCCCATAGGATCGGTGATAATTACCACACCACATACCCTTTCCGTCAAGGACGCCGTCAAGGGAATAAACATGTTCAGGAAGGTCAACGTGCCCATCCTAGGCCTCGTTAACAACATGTCCCTGTTCACATGTCCCGACTGCGGCGGCCACCATCACATATTCGGCAAAAGTGACGGGGTGCAAAAGGTATGCACGGAGCAAGATATCAAGTTCCTCGGAGACATACCACTGCACCAGAATATTGGAAGTCACGCACAGGAGGGCAAGCCCACGGTAGCGGCGGAGCCGGAGAGCGAAAGGGCCGAGATATTCATGGGTATTGCCCGCGAGCTGGGCGGAAAGATCGGACTGTAGATAGAGATTTGAGTAAGGGAACAGACGAACTGGGCCTATCAGCCTTTCTACTTAAATTTGTATCCGTGTTGGTAGCGGTTCGGTTGGCCATAAGGTTCTTGCAACTACAGCTTAGAAGCACCAGCTTTTCCTGCCAGATCTCTTCCTCTGACATGGCTCGCTCTGGTGGCTTATTAAGGCCCTTAGAGACTCGGGTTACAGTAGTTGCAGAAGCGCGGATTTGATGCAGCGGTGAACTCCTACTTGGACCAACAGACAAGTTTCTCTTCATCTACTCCCACTTCACCTCAAAATAGCACCAACATCAAAGGTTTATTGCCAGTATCAGCCGCCGAGTTTAACTGACTTTGACCCAAAAGCCCTTTCTGCAAACAAGAGACTGCCCCAACACTCGGCCCAACCAATCCACAACATCAATGATTTCGACATTTCTAATCGGCCTGCTGCAAGACTCTATAAGGATCCGAACCTTGTTACCCAGGCACGGGTCTCTCTACCTGGAAAGGCTGTCAAAGGTTGATAATAACCTGACTTTGAGCATCGTAGTCATCTACCGTCATCTGCAAAGGATTTCTTCCTATTTTGATTCGACATAACAAAGCCCAGCGAGCTTGTGATCGATACGAGCAAAATAAGACCTTACGGTGGTGATCACACTTTTCAGATCTGACAAAGAGTAGCAGAGGAAGACACGGAACGCAGTGAAGGTCGTTCCATCTCAGCAGACCAAACCATGGTTGGTTCTGTGCTCTCACTAGGAATGTCGAGACATATTGCTCGTCGAGTCCAGTCGAATATAAAATCTGCTGACTGGCCTCAAACCTGGAGGAAACAGAGACATCAGATCGCACTGCATTGATAACACAACTGCTCGATTCCAGCGAAGCTCTAACTTCGATACAGATAGGACCACTAAGCACATCCCATCATCAGTTCGACTATGCCCAGCACCAAGACCAGCTCATCTGGCGGTGGCGGGACCTCCTTCGGGAGCGGCCAGCCTTCGGGCGGTGGTTGGTCTTCGAGCACTGTCCCCAAGGTTGGCCCGCAGAACATCGCCAATTCTGGAGGCTTTAACAAGTATCCGTGCAAGAACCGTTACACCCATAACTGCACCGAGTGGGTGTATGTGAAAAACGCTACCTGCACCCCGTGTTTGGTGAGTCCAGGCCTCAACAACCTTTGCCCGTCACCAGTGTGTCCTCAATGACCTGTACTAATGGTTTTTGAAGGCTAAGGGTCAGTAAGGATCACCTTGATGCCCTCCTGGATGACAGCTGGACCCAAGGACGGAGTACAGACACCTAGCCTAGATGATCCTTATCATTGAACACTGAGATTGGCCCCTTACTATGACCACCTTGCAATGAAAATCAGCACGGAGATGGGGAGTGGTGCTAAGGACTGTCCGACTCTTACAGGGAGGGGGATGGTGGGTATCTTCTCATCTTGTCTCATTAAAGTCGGATGTCATGTAAAGTCGCATTAGGACTGGAAATCAAAACATCGAACCAAGGATGCTGCAAAGCTGTTCCCCAAATCATGAAGGTTGCAGGACAAAGTGCAACCTGAACAAGAGTGCTCGAACCTGGAGCCATTGACCAACCAGTTCTAAACGCCCTTCGAACGCACAGAAATCGTTATGTCTCTAGGCCGTCTTCTTCCACTGTGACGCTAATCCAATCAGACTGCTGACGGTGCCCGCAAGACCCACGATGCCGTCGTCGAGGGTGCCCCAGCCGAGCGCCGAGTAAGGCACAGTCAAGTCGCACAGGTCAGATATCAACTGCAACTGGCTAGCAGACCGCTCACTGTTGTGACAAAGGTTAGTCCTGATGGCCCCTGGTGCCCCCAGGCCACTTGACACGAAGAGGATCAGGTAACACTCACATTGCTATCCGCTTGCTCTCCACCACGCCCTCGCCCTCCTTCTTGTCCACCCTGGCCTCCCTCTGCTTCAGCTGATAGAGGGTGTACACCTGCGCCAGCACAGAGCACACCAGGCCGACGGCCCAGAACCTGAACGCCTCCTTCTGGTACTTCTTCGCAGACTCGCTCTTCCTGATGCCCAACGCGTCCAGCACGGTCGCCGTGTCGAGCGTCAGGTACCCCGCATAGCCCAGCTGTCTGCCCACGGCGGTGTACTTCAGGAATGGGTCCACGGTCCCGGCCTTGGCATCGGCAGCTACAGCGGCGGCCTTGAGGTGCTCGACGTTCTTGCCGACACGCAGGACCTTGCGGATCAGGCCGAACTGCTTCTTGACGGCCTCCCACGGGGCGATCTCCTTGGGGGAGCCGTTGGTCCGGTAGAGGTACCAGGCGTAGAAGCGGGCGAAGTACTGCAGGGTTCGGAGGACCTTCTCGCGGCCGATGGTGGTGGCCACGAAGCGCAGGTAGTGGGCCACGCTGGGGTGGTAGATGAGGGCATCGGCGACCATTTTGGCGGGGTATATGTTTGTCTTTAGATATCGTTTGGGTGTTTATGGTCCTTGCATTCGATTCAGCAAGTTGTCGGCGGTTGTTAGTGGATAGATCTTGCCGGTGCTGAAAGGCATTTAACAAGCCAACGTGGAGTGGTTCTGGTCGGCATTGGCTTGCAGTCTCACGCGATCACAGTTGTCGGTTGGCAGGTAGTACTGACATGTGCCGAGGTCCACACAAAGGGTACCTAGGTCAGGGTGTTTGGGTTGTGGATTGGCGATTCGGAGTTCTATCCCCGGTATGCTATGCTGACCTCTCTTATCGTAACCCTAACCCCAGGGGATGACCCCTACCATGCTGTCGAGGTCGAGAAGAAGCAGCCTTACTTCCACATTGGTTCCCACACTGGCAGGACTGTTTCACATGCTGTTCCACTGCATGCAGCTGTACCTACCTAGGTACCTAGGTGGTACGGTCTCTGGTCTAGGCCATCGCTATCAAACCCGTTGCAGTGAGCAATACACAGTACATGAATTAGCCTTCGAAAATGGGGAAGGCCCCAAGCTATAACGGGTGACAGTGTTCCGGAATATTCCCTTGCATCACTGTGTCATCACAATCTTAGACCACCACAAGCAACCGCAATGTGCAGGTTGGCAGGTTCCGGACGGTAAAACGCCGTTGGACCCAGCCAGGCCAGCTGAGGGTTCCAGGATGCAAAGGGTGCAAGGGTGCCAGGGCAGACGCTTTGACAGGGTGCCAGATGCCTTCTGTCGAGCTTAATCCCCCAGGTACCTAGGTACCTACTCGGGCACTGCTGGAGCATGCCAATGCTATGTACTTAAGTACCTAGGTATGTACAGAGCGTACGGTATACAGATGTGCCCCCGCCAACTCCCCGCTCCGCTTCTCCAAAATTTCCCACGTTCCCCAAACTTGCGGGCCCAAGCGTCAGTGTGGGACCCCCTGTGCCCAGGCTTGCCAGGCAGGTCTTGGTGGGGGTACCAGGTATCTTCCCCAGTATTCTTCCCTCGAGCCGGAGCTCGCGACAGCTCTTCCTTGCTCCGGTTAAACGTCACCGCTGCACATCAACCCGATCAGCCATGGCCCATAGCCGCCACTTATGCCGAACATTTGCGACCTCAGTGTCGGCCTTGGCGAGGCGCTGGAGGGGCAGTATGAGGGGCGGCAGTATGGGCTTGAGGGGCACCTTGAATAAGGGATCTGCGGAAGTTCGGCCTGCGAAATGCTGCTGCTGGGTCGATGCCGCCCGTGGGACCCCTTTTCGCGACAATGATCTAATGAGTTGACTGCCTGCGCTCCGGCCGTGCCATTATCGTGAGTTCCTTCCATTGGTGACATAGCCGTTGGCTTGCTATCTACTTTGTCTCCTCATCATCATCATCACCCTCCTCCTCCTCCTCCTCCTCCTCCTTCTGCTGTTCACTTTTCCTCCTCCTCATCTTTCTCTTCCATTCTTCTCTCTCTCCCAATAACCACCAAACCCGCCTCGAAACAACACCCGTCGTCACCCAAGTTTGTAGCTTTCCCCAACGTTATCCTCAAAGTGCCCAACCGCTAGCGATCTTACCTCCTACTTCTTGCCGTCCCAACAAGTTATATATTAACTTGGTTATACCTCATCTTCACGTGGCTCTTACTATACGCTACTGAAAAACCACCCTGTTGACCATTGACAGCCATCATGTCTGCTGCTGTACAGAGCAACGGCGCGGAGGCCGAAACCATCAACACGGACATTGTCACCCTAACCCGCTTCCTCACTGAAGAGCAAGTGAAGGTCAAGGAAGCAACAGGAGATTTCACGTACGTCAGTCCCTCATCTGCCCTGGTCTTAGAATCTCTACTCTTTTGGCAACGAGAGCACGCCCGCGAGACTGACATACTGCCACTCTTTACAGCCTACTCTGCCATGCGCTGCAATTCTCCTTCAAATCCATCGCTTACTACATCCGGAGAGCGACGCTCGTGAACCTGACCGGACTGGCTGGCTCCTCCAATGCTACCGGTGACGACCAGAAGAAGCTCGATGTCATCTCCAACGACCTTTTCATCGCCGCGATGCGCTCCTCAGGGAAATGCTCACTGCTGGTCTCGGAAGAGGAGGAGGAAGTAATATTCTTCCCCGAGCACAAGAACGCCCGCTATGCCGTGGCTTGCGACCCCATCGACGGTTCCTCCAACCTGGACGCCGGTGTGTCAGTCGGCACCATCTTCGCCATCCACAAGCTGGCCGAGGGCTCGACCGGCAAGAGAGAGGACATCCTGAAGCCCGGATCCGAGCTGGTGGCAGCCGGGTTCACAATGTACGGCGCCTCCGCGCAGCTGGTCATCACCATGAAGGGCGGCGGTGTGAACGGCTTCACACTGGATACCGGTGTGGGCGAGTTCATCTTGACCCACCCCAACATGCGGTTGCCTAAGCAGCGCGCCATTTACTCTGTGAACGAGGGTAACGCGCTGTACTGGGAGGACAACGTCAAGGAATACTTCCATTCGCTCAAGTTCCCGCAGGGTGAGAACGGTGCGGGCAAGCCTTACAGTGCCCGGTATATCGGTTCCATGGTGGCGGATGCGTACCGAACGTTGTTGTACGGTGGCATATTTGCATACCCCGGGGACAAGAAGAGCCCCAAGGGCAAGTTGAGGATTCTGTATGAATGCGCACCTATGGCCATGGTGTTCGAGAACGGTATGCACAGGATCCCCCGACTTGCTGGCGGAACTTGACTGACGTGAGATATAGCCGGCGGACAAGCTGTCAACTCACATATGGAGCGCATGCTTGATGTTGTGCCGGAGTAAGTTTCAGGCCCTGTCCACCAAATTGACACACTTGCAAATGGATTTCTAATATTGCTCCAGGCACATTCACGACAAGTCAGGGATTTTCATGGGCAGCTGGGATGAGGTAGAGAAGGTCAAGAGTTTTGTCAACAAGAAGTAAAGCCGTGATACTGGAAAGCTGGTGCTGTCTGCTTGTCACGGGATACCATGGAGCGAATGGCGTTTTACTGAGGAATTAGCCACGACTATATAATCGACCGGCAAGATTGGTAAATTGTCACAATGTGCATAGCTGAGCTCTTGGAAATGATATATCATCACAACCGTAACGGTTCACGCGACACTACGGCTATGGCCCTGATTCATGATTCAGTGTACTATCCGCAACGACCCGTCCACTCTAGTTTACCACGCACTTGGACATTCGTGACCGGACCCTCCGGCTCAACGGATCCTCCGGCTTGATGATGGTCACGCGCCAGCACTTTTAGTCCCTAAGGCGTGCCCAACACGCTTCATACTTCGAGGATATGCCGCCCATAGTGGCGCAGCAGATGGACGACATGGTAGTCCCTGGTTCACAGGACCGAGGACGTTTAGACTATATTCTCATCGATGATAGCAAGTTCCAAGCAAAGGAGAATGGAGTCGGCATCTCGACACGAAGTTGGTCAGGGGTCAAATTGGCGAGATGGACTCACTGGCCAAGGCGCGATCATTTGGTCAGGGTGTTTGTCAGTACTAAAGCTTTATGTTTTGACACTATCTAATATTCATATGTATTGAGCAAAGCTTGCCATCTTGCAATGCCTTGCCCCTTTCCCTCACCTCAACCCACCTCGCCTTGTTCTTACAGCATACCATGGCTAGCCAGAGCTTGGAAGGACCCCGATATTCCTATCTCGAGATTGCGACTTATGCTTTCATCCATCCCTCGCCCTGCTCCCTATTTCTTCTCGACTTCATAGTTCCCCAATGTCCTTTGTGTGTACCGCTACTTCCGTCTGACCTATGCCACACACCCTATACAAATCTTCTCCCTGCCCCTACATCAACCCCGTCCAATCATGACATCCCTGTAATACGCAAAGGCCAACTCGTTCGAGTACTTCAGGTAGGCGTCCTCGGTGAGGGGAAGGCCAAGGACCTTGGAGAGCTGTGTCTGTGAACAAGGCAAGCAAGCCGTTCGTTAGCGCCTGCTTCTCAAATGAATAGATGCGCACGATCCACGCGCCCGGATTCAATAGGTTGGATGGGAGCTTACCTCGCCCTTCTTAGCCAGCTCAACGACAACCTTGGCCACGACGTTCGCCATGTCGGCGACGGCAGCCACCTCGAGCACGTCCGCGTCCTGCCTGACCTGCACGCTCTCGTGTAGCGCGGGGAGACCTGCCATGAGGCCTTCGATGACCTGTTGTGGAACGTCGGTGGCCGGTCCCTTTCTGACATGCCGCACGAGTTCGAGGAAGTCTCGGTAGATCTTGCCGCCAAAATTCCAGTCCGCAATGGTCTTCTCTGAGCCGACAAACTGCTCCAGTATCGCCCAAAGGCCCTCGTAGTCGCGCTCGATTATGGCCTGCGGCGCCACCTGCTTAGTGAAGGTCTTATGCGCCTCGGCGTACGAGGCCGCACGCAGGAGGTACACGACCTCGGCCTTGGGATCTTTCCTGACGCTGCGCATGTGGAGCGCCTTGGCCTGCCAGACCCACGTGGCGGGGACCTTGAAGGTCTGCGTCAGGGCGACGAACTCGTCGCTCTGCTCACCGCCAATCAGGCGGGCGTGGCGGGCCAGGTGGTCCTGGATGGCCTTGGTCCGCGCCACTGGTTTGGTCAGGTGGAGGAGGACAAAAACGGCCTCGAGCCAGTTGCCATCGTTGGTGAGCTGCGCGGCAAACGAGATAGTGGCGGCGTCCGCTCTCTCGTCTGCGGCCTGCCCAAAGGATACCTTGCCAGTGTTGACGAGAGCCTGGCCAAGTTGCCAGCAGAGACGGAAGTCCAGGGGAGACAATTGTGAGTTTTCAGGTCGGAGGACATCTGCAAGATCAACGCCCTTGTCGGCGTACAGTTTGAGAAGACCCCACAACAGATCTTCGCGCGAGTCCTTGTCCGGGTCCTCCCACAGCGCATCAATGCCTTGCTCCGTAAACCACGGTTGCGGCCTGGGCTCCTTGTCTTGCTTGATGTCGTCCTCAAACGAGTGGATCGCCTCGACAATGTCATCAGAGGATGTGATCGCATACCAGATACGGAGACCAAGCGCCTGTTTCCAATCCATACCGAAACGCTGCGAGATGATGAACGATTCCATCCGATTCTCCATGGCACCCTTCTTCCCCTCAACGGCGCAGACATTGCCACCAAGAAGTTCATAAATGGCACGGATCGGCTCTGCGAATTCGGAAAGCACATTGGTATCGCGCCATTCCTTCACCTGTTCCCGCATGTCCTGCATCAACTGGTCACTGGTGCCAATGAGTGAGACCAGAGTGGCCAGGCGGAAGTTTTTGCCGTCGAGCAGGTACTTGCAAGCATCCGGGACTCGATGGCCCGACAAAGATGCGATGGCCTTGTCTTCGAATGACCGGGCCATGCCCACAGCTCGGTTCGACGCTTCTTCGACAGTGTTTTCCCAAAACTTGGAGAGGTTGTGGCGGCGAGCCTGACGAAGCTCTGAGGGCGCAACCTTGGCCACTTCGGCGTCGGTGACATGATCGAAGAGGATGCTTGCAAGGTCCCAGACCAGCTTCTCATGCGCGTTCGCCGGGCTCTGCAGATCCTGACCGTGAAACAGCGCTGTCAGGGAGTCGACTGGACCAAGCGAGACTGTGGGGACATGGTTAACCAGGTTGACACGGGTCAAGGCTATCTGGTTCTTCAGAGCTTTGGCCGACGACTCGTTGGAAAATTTCGCGAATCGAACATCGCGGTTCTCGGAAACGATGTTGAGTTTGCTCATCGTCATGATACCATCTTTATCCAGCGCCCGCTTGGATGAACGGGATAGGATTTTTGGGGCTGCTGCGAGAACCAAGGTACCGTCCGGACCCCAGTTTGGGCGAAGTGAGTCGTGGAAGGCCCTGTCGGCAGGATCCATGTTGGCTTCATCCTCCTCGGTAGTCTTGTCTTGCCTCTTGTACGGCCACTAGAATAGATGAAAGAAATCTTAGCAATGGCACAATTTATTGAAGCAATGCAATTAAATACAGCCAACCGTCCCCAGCGCCCCGACCCATGCATAATTTGCAAGCTAATAGACAGATGTAGTACGGACCTTGAATCCTGACGTTGGGATGGGAGCCGGCGCAGAAGGCGCCTTGGGCTTCTCAAACAACGAGTTCATCAGCTCGATGCTTGTCGCAAAACCACGACCGTCCGACACAACACTTGGCTTCACTTGTGAAGCATCGTGTCGTGTGCTGGCCTTCAAGTCCTCATATGCTTCTTCCTCATTCATCGTCTTGAGAGCAGCTCGATCTCGCTTCGCTGGGCCGATAGTCTTTTGCAGCATGTCCATCCAGTCATCACCATCAGCAACCTGAAGCTTGAGGGGTGTATTTGAATCCTTAATGGCACGCATCCTGGCCCTCATGATGCCGCCAGGCGTTTCTTGGTATTCTGCCATCGATCCAATGTAAGGCGAGTCATATTCTGGCTCCGCGGCTTGATGATACCCGAGGTAAGCACTCGCGGCTTGGTCCTCAGGTAGAGCATGTTCTTCGTCCATTTCTTCGTCCTCTTGGTGCACTAAGGCTTGGGACGCAGAACCCGCGGAGCGATTAGATAAAAAAGACTGCTGGTTGGGATCAGCCAGCTCTTCTTCATCGTCTGAAACCGCCCCCGTGTAGTCAAAGGCGCCTGGCAGAGCGCGACGCTTTCTCCTGAGATCAAAGATCTCCTCGGGCTCTGCGGGAGGTGACATCTCAGCCTCGGTCTGGAAAGATGACTGTGGTTGCGACGGCTGGGCAGCCTCCTCCGGAACGACTTCACCAAGTGTTTCACCATCCGTATCATCCTCATCATAATCAAGACCATAGGTGGTGAAGTGTTCAACCTCGAAAGTCCATACTCCAGTATCAGCATCGTAGTCGATGAACTTCGTGTCAGGAATCCTTTTGAGCCGCTCAACGTGCTTGTTGAAGTGGCGACCAGACTTCTCTGCAAGAGGAGTTCGTTTGTCCCGGCCTCGTGGCCAGGAGTGCTCAAGAGAGATGACAGACGGAACGTTCAAGCCCTTGCCAACCGGAGGTTTCTTTGCAGCAACTGGATAGACCGTGCAAGATCTAGTCTCTAAGACAACGATCCCCCCAGTGATTTCTTCGAGGTCGATGTTGGTCAGATCAACAGCGACCTTGAACTGAACTTGGCCAACATTTTCGCGGCCGACCGTGAAACTGTCGATCGCAGAGCGTTGCACGCGGTTCATCTTCAAGATCTCTTCCTTCGTAGGGCTCGTCCAGTAGGCACCAGCTGACCCGTTCTCTGGAGACAACACAACAGGCCTGGAAGTCGTAGCTGGAGAGTCTTCCTCGTGTACAACAGCGAGTTCACTGCCGGAGACTTGCTCCATCTCGGGCGCGGCGTCAGCACGTCTCGTCTTAGTACCATTGGTACCATCCACGGAAGTAGCGTTCCCGTTAGTTGGGCGGATGAAACCAAGATCCTGAGCAGATGCGTTTGGTGTCTCAGGAGTGCCATCACTGACTATACCATTCTCGTCAGCATCGACGTTGCTCGTGTCGAAGCTGACCCGCTTTGGAAGCTTGCGCGGACCGGTCGGCGTTTCAGCAGCCTTCTCCCTTGCGGGTGACGAGAAGAGATCAAGGCGCAAAGACTTGTCGATATTCAACTTCTTCAAACCAGCGCTACCATAAGGTCGAGGTCCCGTGCCAGAAGAGAACGAGCCTGGAGACAAGATGCTGTCCTCGGCGTTGAAGCTCTTGCGCAAATTGCTCGAAAGGCTCTTGCCCAAAGACCGGTTCAGGCTGCCTGCACCAAGGAGGCTCTGTCCAAAGCCGCCGGGCGTGCTGCCAGCACTTGAAGGAGTAGCTGGAGAGCCATATGTGCTATAGGAGAAACCGTAGCCTCTCTTGGCCGGTGTGACAAACTTCTGAGCAGATCCGGGGTTAAGCTTCCACATGGGCAAGATAGAGCCCTTGCGCTCCTTCTTCTTGCCGGATAGGGGGGTCGCAAGTGGGCCGGGATTCTGAACCTCCCCATTTCCGAGTCCTGCGAAGAGGGAGGGGGGGCCGTATGCGCTGGGATCGTTGATGCTAGCCGTCAACGACTGAGGCGCGGACTGTTGGTTCTGAGTGTTATTGAACAGAGAGCCACCCAGTAAAGAGTTTTGCTGTGGCTGTTGAGCGGTCGTTTGCCCGAACAAACCACCCGTCTGCTGCTGCGCTGGTTGCGATCCAAAGAGGCCGCCGCCGGTGGATTGCGCTGGTTGACCGAAGAGTGGCTTTTGTTGTTGATTTTGGTTGTTGTTCAGCCCACCAAACAGCGACGAGCCAGTATTTTGTTGCTGCTGGTTCTGATTGTTGGAGCCCAGCCCACCGAAAAGCCCCCCCCCAGTCTGACCAGTCTGTGCCGTGTTGGTCTGTCCAAAGAGGCCAGTCGTGGCTGGTTTCTGACCAAACAAGCCGCCGGTCTGTTGCTGCTGGGTGTTGGCCTGACCAAATCCAGGTGTGGAGTTATTCGTGTTGCCAAAAAGGCCAGTGCCAGCAGGCTGCTGGGTGGCAGTGCCGCCGAAGAGACCACCGGTGGTAGCAGGCTTGGCCTGGTTTCCGAACAGACCTCCGCCAGTCTGCTGCTGATTATTCTGTCCAAATGTACTGCCAAAGCCTGTTGGCTGGGCGGGTTGCTGATTGGTGTTGCCGAAGAGACCGCCTCCAGTAGTGGCGGTGTTCTGCGCGCCGGTGTTCCCGAACAGGCCGCCGCCAGTAGTCGTGGTGTTGTTCTGACCGAAGGCATTGGTAGTTCCAGTGTTGCTTCCAAATGCACCACCCGTTGCGCCGGTGCCGAAGCCGGTGCCGAAGCCAGTTGTGGGCTTGTTCTGAGTGTTATTGCCAAACAGCCCACCACCAGTGTTGGTGGCACCAAAGCCGGTCGTCGTCGTGGCATTGTTCGTGTTTCCGAACCCACCAGTAGTTCCAGTAGAGCCAAAAAGCCCACCTGTCTGCTGTGGCTGGGTTGTAGTCGAGCTTCCGAAAAGACCACCAGTTGCAGGCTTGTTCTGCCCGAACAGCCCTCCAGCTCCAGCTCCGGTACCGAACGCACCTGTGCTCGGAGTGGCCGTGTTGCCAAAGCCAGTCGAGGTATTGTTTTGGGTGTTGCCGAACAAACCACCTCCAGTATTGGCGGCTCCGAAGCCTGTATTTTGGGTATTGGCGCCAAAGCCCGTTCCAAAGCCGGACGTTGCTCCAAACGCGCCGCCGCCGCCTGCTGGACCGTTACCATACTGGCGGCCTTGTGCATAGTCTACCATCCTGAGCTCCTCGGCTGAGAACTTCTTGTAGGGCTCCTGGAACAGTATATTCTGGAAGGAGTTTTGTGCTGAGCCGGTACCCTCTTTCTCGAGATAGGGAGAGAAGGCAAGCACGGCCGTTCCAGGCGGGTCTCCGACGTTCGTGCCTATGCCTGGATTGGTCGTTGCACCGCCAAATGCGCCAGTCGTGTTGTTGTTGCCGAATCCGCCTCCGCCGCCGAACAATGAGGTTCCGGTGCCGGGGGCTGCACTGGCAGTGGTGCCGAACGGTGTCGCTGGCTTGTTAGCACCGAACAAGGAGTTGGTGCCGCCACCAAATGGTGAGGATGTGGCTGCGGTATTGCCGCCAAATGCACCGGTGCCGAAGCCAGTGCCGCCAGTCGTCGCGGTCGTCGAGCCGAATAGGCCAGTGCCTCCAGTGGATGTCGTAGGAGCACCGAATGCTGGCTTCGCACCAAAGCCTGTGTTGGCTGCTGTGCCGAAGGCGCCTAGATAAGTTTTTGTCAGTTGAGCAATGTTGGGTTCATAGCGTGTCATGTAAAGTAAAGGAAGGTGCTTGTTGAATAGAATCCTGTCGGAATGATCCTCATGCGAGACACGGTGGAAATACAGATGGCGCATTCCATGGGCGTGAGGCGGCTGTCTTCGCGATGATACCGACTCATGAAACACGGCGCTCGCATTGTTCAAAAGGAAAAGTGATATATCATACCCCCCGTGTTCCCAAAGCCACCAGTCGCTCCGCCAAAGAGGCTACCTCCAGTATTATTGTTGTTCGCTGGCGCCCCGAATGCAGGAGTGCTGGTCGATCCGAAGGCTGGTAGTCGGAGACATCATGTCAGCCGAGGCGGGTGACAGTGGAGGCCTGGCGCGATTGCAAAACGAACATGGGACATATCACGCGAGAAGAGCACATTAGACGAACATACCTGAAGTCGTGTTGGTGTTTGTACCAAAGCCGCCTCCGCCGCCGCCGCCGAACGCATTGTTGGTCTGGTTGTTCTGGCCGAAGCCACCACCACCGAAACCAAAAGACATCTCGAAGGCTGTCGCAGATGCGGTAGACTCAAGGAGAATTGAAGTTATCGACAGGGGAGGTTATCAGCCGCGCGAGGGCAGTGAATCGCGCGCCCGACGCGTCGAGATCAAGATGCCGCGCTGGGAATCGAGTTCGAATCGCAGATGACGATCGAATTGAAATCGTCGGTCGAGAGGTGAAGAGTACGAGCGGTCGCTACTCGCGTGTGGTGGTCGCGACCGTTAGACCAAGCTTCGCCTGCGACGGGCGAAATTGGCAGGAGGTCGAGATCGAGGTCTGGTTGGGGATTTTTTCCTTTAGTCGGTGGTTCGGAACATGGAAGAAGATTGAGACCCACGAGAAAGGAGGAAACTGTCACTTATGTAGAAAGAAAGACAGATGAAAATGCGAAATCAACCAGCATCAACAAGGAACTGGAGTCATTGGGGGGGTGACCGTGAAAGGACGGTTGTGGGATGATGATAGCTCCTTCACCTAGGTCGTCGGGTGGAAAAGGCGGCGCTGGAGGTATTTGGGAGGCACAGTGGGCCCCAAGTTCTGTCCACCCATGCGCAAGCTTGGACCACCCGTGGACCTTGGCACTGTCTAGGCCTGTTTTGGATTAGTCACCTCAGCTACTTCAATTGGTCAAAGCTCCAAATCTGCCTTGCAGCCTGCAGCCGAACTTGCCCCCTGAGCCATCATGTGACTGCTATTAATCTCTATATGCAATGCCTATCGTTACTCACTGACTCACCTCCCCCTGAAACTTGTGTTTACTTGGACGAGACCATGGCACAGCAAGCTGCTGTGTGATTAAGGCTGCATTTCCTACAACAGTGTCAATATTTCGTAGTCACTTGTATAACACATGACAGCACAAGACCAAGGAAGTGGCCAGGGGAGTACCAATGACCAAAATAATGATAAAAATAATAGTTGATGGATGCTACCTAAGACCTCCGAAGGGGATGGGATATACCTCCGTATTGAATCATAATTCCAGTCAAGCAAGCAGGCGCCAACCAACCTTGAAATCACACAAGACAAGCTTCCTCCCATACTTGCAGGCTCACTCTTGTCCATCAAGAAATTAGAAGAAGCTGTACCCGAACCCATACCACCAATCCTCTACCTGCTACCTCCCTAACATTTCTATCCCACCTAAAACTGAATCAGGTCCCCCTGATTGGTGTTCTGCTGCTGCGGCCGCGAGCCAAACGGATTGCTGGAGCTCTGTCCGCCGAACCCGCCGTTCATACCAGCAGGGCCCGTAGACCCGTATGATACAGTTGGCATGCCCGTGTACTGCTGCCTCAGGAAGGGATTGCTCCCGGTCGCCTCGGCCGTGAGCTTGTTCACGCCAGAACCGGCACTGTTGACAAATGTCCCTGGTGCTGTGTGCTGCGCTGGTATACGGAGCTCACCAACATTGCCGAAGGTGTCTTGTCCTTCGCCGCTAGCGAGGAGGGCATTGAGCCTGGCCTCATGCTCGCTTATTGGCTTCGACGGCGGCTGCGGCTGCGACTGCTTCGGCGATGAGGCGAAGGGGCTTGATTGAGCCTGAGGTTGGCTGAACGGGGACTGGTTGAACGAAGACAACGTCTTTTGCTCTGGTAGGGAGCCCAGAACCGCTAGTGACGACGTCTTATTAGGCGGCTGCGGTCTAGTGTATGATGATTGCTGGGCAAATGGGTTGTTAGAACCTGTCTTCGCCGGGGCGATGGGCGAGAGACCCGTGTTCTGGCTGTTGCTGGCCCAAGGGTTATTGCTGCCTGGCTGCAGTAGCGTCTCTGTCTGTTGTGGCTGAACTTGCTGCTGCGCATATGGATTGTACCCAGTTGGCTGTGCCTGGAAAGGCTGGGTGGCCTGGGGTTGCAAGTTCTGTTGACCAAAAGCGTCATAACCAGTTGGCTGGGGCTGGGTGAGACCATTTGAAAAACCATTCTGGAATCCGGTAGGCTGAGTCTGGAAGCCTGTATAGGCATTCGGAAGGAAGCCCGTAGGCTGCGCCTGCATCTGGCTTTGGTCGATAGGGTTCCCAAAGAAGTCCACTCCACTACCCTGCTGATATCCTTGGTTCCATCCCGTAGGCTGAGGCTGTGTCTGCACGGGAGTATCGTCGAAGAGTGACTGCGCATTCTGCTCTTCCAGGGCTCGTCGGCGTGCCTCCTCCTCCTCCTTGCTCAACTTGATAGCCTTCGCGAGGTCATCGTCATCGACATCCACGGGTTGCCGGCCTTCACGTCTCCGGCGATCCTCTTCCTCCTGATATCTGCTGGCCTCGAGTGCCAGCTTGTATTCTGCGTCGTCTTCGTCTGTAGCCTGGCGTCTTTCTCGGCGCCGCGGTGGCTCTTGAGGCTGCTGGGGACCGTATTCTTCCAAGCCTGTCACACGGGACTTCCATGATTTGCGGTCGCTACGCTCAGCTCGTAGGCGCTCCTCATCCAGCAGCAAAGATGTCAATTCCTTCGCGGCGACCCGGACTGTACAAGCAAGCGATCATTAGAAAGCCATCACTAACGCAATATTGGTGACGCGACTCACTGTTCTGGCCGACATCTCGGCCCTCTTCGTCGATATACATGAACTCGCGGAGCGTCTTGATGATGTAGAGGTTTTGCTTCGCCCAGGTTACGACAAGTTCGGAGCCCTCGTGGAGGCAGTAGTCCAACACCTTCAGCGCTTTCAAGACGTGTCTCCAGTTCTTGCCCTTGTCGTTCAACCGCTTGTCGAGCATGTCCATGATCTCGTAGAACTCGGTTGACCTATATGGTGAGCAAGTTAGCATACCCGTCGTATGAGCGTGGGTAGGGCCGGCGACGTACGAATTGTAAGATAGCTGGGCGATCTCGCTCATCTGGGTTCCTGTCGGACCCCATGGATCATTGCTTGTCGCTAGATGGTCACGTCAGCTTGCGATTCCGTCCGGGCCCAGGAGAGGTGCAGTGAAGTTCCGCGGCCGACATACCCTCGCGCACCTTGATCTGGACGTTAGAGTATCCTTTGGTGACATTTTTGATGCTTCTCATAGCCTTCGACATCTTGTCGGCTGAGGCGGTGGGCTATTCGGGAGGAGAGAGGTTTCAGTTGTCGTAGAGATCTCGATGGGATGGTCGGATTATCAAGTCTCGCCTGGCGCTCACTGACGACGATGCTTCGGTGCGCAGGGTTGATGCTGGATTTGCGAAATGGCTGAGCGTTGCGCGGTGTTGGGTGGCGAGCCACGGCCTCCGGTACAGTAGTTAAATGTCCAGTCGGCGGCCCCTTTCAAGGGATGACGATGCGATCCAGCGAACTCCCAGATCGATGCTGATAGAAGATATTTCACATGTGAATATCGCGAGATTTGCAGAGGATGTGAAGAGAGCCTCGTTAGACGCCTGGCAGTGTGATCAGTCCGAGGTTGGGTCGAAGGCGAAGGTCTGCTCTATTGGTGACGGATGAATCGCAGTCTCGATGGCACGGGAAATTGCGCCGTTGGATCGCCTCCCGATCTGGAATTACCGCAGCTACTACGGCCTCGGCTGGTGTCTGTCTCCTGAAATATGCACCGTACGATATACGGCAGTACCTAATGATGGGCTCCAGTTAGATGGGACACGATTAGGAGCGGGCGTGCTGGTAAGTAATGGAGATGGCTGATGTTTTCTAGGAAGCGACGACGTTCTGGCTTCCAGGAAATGGTTCGTGTTCCAGGTCTATGTGTGTAAACTACGCATTACAGTTGGAGAGTATGGAGTGCCCAGGTGTCTGTCTGCATTAGTGTGTCCATTCCGTAGACTCCAAGTGGTCCGCGGGCAGTCCGTCTCCCAAGGCTGGTCTAGGCTAACCTTACTGCACAGTACGGAGTGCCGGCTGCGACAAAGCGCCCAAGGTTTAGCGCTTCACTGTACCTAGTTCCAGACACTCCGGGCACTGCAGGCACTCCCGCAGCTCAACATGAACTGCACTGCACTGGGTGGGCTGCACGCACTTCAGATGCAGCCAATTTTGGAAACATGACGAGCAAATGCCTTGGAAGGCCCACCATAGCCCCTGCACACCAAGCCTTTCTGGGCAGTATATATGTAACGTATTGACGTTGTGGGCACATGAAAAAAGAACGTCCATGGGTGACGTAAAGAGGTCGGCCCGTTTGTGTTATTCGTAATGCGTCTTTACCACTACACTTACAGTACATTGATCACAGTATGAGCCGCATTATGCTGATAACGCTCCGACCCCGTGATCAGATACTCAAGCCAACAATGGCATTATTGCTCTGTCTACAGCTGTGTCTGTCCGGTCGCAGGGACCCCTTGCTACGACGGTGCAAGATATAGTATTACATGCTCAATACGAAAGGGCTGGTTTGATATGTCCGACTAATATGTCCTAGAGTAGTCTCTTATCCATAATAGGTACTTATAATGATCTTTGAAGGGGCCTATCACATTCTAAAAACGGGGATTAGCACTACTACACCCACTAAAATCCACTGCTATCATTATCACATACAACCGCTGGGGGGTCACCTTGAAGATGGCCGCCACATTCTCGAAGTCTTTGCCAACATTGGGCTGCAGCAGCACAACTAACGATTGGAGAAAGGGGATGACAGAGGCACCGATATTGGTGGTACCAAGCTGTGAATGCCAGCAACTGCCGAAGATATCTTCCGAGATTACTGTAATATTTCGGAGCATGAGATAGTTGTCCACATATTTGCATACAGTGAGAAACCAGGATTGGGAGATATAATTAAATCATGGGAGTAATATAAAGTTGTCGCACTCACCAGTTGACGTTCAAACTACACGGTATGCCTTACCCATGGATCGGTGTCTTCAACTTCTTTGTTTTACCTGTCTTCCAGTCACTCCACAATGTAATCAGAGGTACTTAGGCGCATCCACGCCGGTCAGACGTTCCTTGATTTGGGTTGTTGCTTTGGTCTGGACACCCGCAAGCTTGTCTATATGTTGCACCATCTGACAACAGTAGATTAAGAATACGAACGCTTTGGCGACCATGAGACGCTCAGGGCGCACTTCCGCTCGGGATTTTGACCGGTATGCTCTTGAATCTCAAGGATGTCGAGGCTGGAAAGTATTCACTGGAAGTTTTGCGATAATGAGAAGAGGGGCTTTAATTGATAGCGCTTTGGAGGAAGCCGAGAGCAGGTTAGGTACATAGTAGACTCATTTTCTTACTTCTTCTGTCCTCCGTTGTGTGCCTATTCTTAAGATACCTGTGTTTCTTTCTCTAACCATCAACTATTGCCCCGCGCATTACCTAACTTGACTAGCAAACATCTCAAGCTGCTAACATCGTTGCCAGGAAGACGACGCCGACTAAATAATGGGAGAACGGATTTTGCCAATACTACAGATGCTACCCTTTACACTCTAACACTCGACCTCCTATACGACAGGGGCGTACCAAGCAATCACTCCTTGCAAATTCCCAGCATCCTGGACGAAACAGACCAGGATATCGATAAGTTAAGCCTCCCACTACACAAGCTGTCCCAATGCCTTACTACCTTCGCCACCACCATCACCAACAAGGTGATAACACCCCCCCTCTGGCCGAGTATGCGCCGTTACAGCATCGCCCTGTCAGGAGAGCGGTGTCGCCAGCGTTGGTTGAACGATGACACCTCGGGCTTCTAAAACTAGGCGGACTCATGCTGGTTGGCCTACCTCGCAGCCGTCATGCCTCCGGGTGACGGGAAGGAGGACATTTTCCGCGAAGAGCTCAATCCAGACGCTGTCGGCCTGCTGCTACTGGCCGCCGCGCGGGTGGCGGGCCGGAAGCCAGCTCTTCGACATATGTACTTCTGGCTAGACCCGCCTGTCGGTCCTGATGGGCAGCTGAACGTTTGGTACTGGGCGAATAGAGGCGGGCCATCTGTTGGTAGTGGTGCTCGTGCGGCAGATCTGGTTGTCGAGTCTCACCTCCCCCCCCCCTTTTGCCGGATGAGGAGGCCTTGCAGGCTTGGAGAGATGCATCACGGGAACATGTGCTTATGGAGTCGAAGCTTAGGGTGAACATCAAGGATAGCATGCAGTGGTGATCGTGTCTGGGGAGGGATTGTTTTCTCTCATACGGAACGACGGCCAGATGGGCATGGAAATCGAGATGGCTTGCTGTTATGTACGGGGCGCACACACTTAGGGGACAGTAACTCAGTACCACTGTTGCAATATATATGCAGGAAGTAGATTGAAGTTGACCGGTTCTTGGAGAATGGAGTCATTCGACTTGGACGGGGTCTAACAAGTGCTGAGTTCCTGTGAAGAGCGGCTAGGAGAGGACTTCAGGGCCTTGCATGCTTGCACCTCGAGAATTTGCGATGATTAATGTATCGGTATCAACTATGAGCATCAAAAGCCTGGCTAGCTGCTTGTCTCGGTTTTGCCTTGAAGCATCATTGGCATTGAGGAACAGGGCAGGACCTTTGGGCGGCGAGGATGTCTCAACGAAAAGATAATTTCTGTGATATACTATCACGGGGCCGGAGCGGAGTGTCGGGAGCTGAATGTAAGCTTTCGAAGGTACCTGGGTATTACCTACATGTAGTTACGGCACTCGGCAATTACCTACCTAGGTAGGTACCTACTACAGTAGGCATGCAATGGTAGGATGCGTCGTCTTTCCCCCGGCATCTCGATACAAGCAGCGCTGTACATGTGTGGTGGTGTTAGCGTTCCTAGGGAGCAGCCTAGAAGTCAGCATAGGCCTTTTTGGAGTACCTACCTCTGTAGGGACACAGTAATCTACCTACCTAGGTAGGTACCTACTCGAGTACCCACCTGATACCGACCTGTGGAGGGAATCCAGGTAGATGCCCACCAAGCACTTTACCCGGTTGTTGGGGCGATGCAGCTCTATCATCACATTCATGCACCTGACTGACAGTTGGGCAACGAATCATGGTCGGGATTATCATCAATTAGATACACGTCGCATCATTGACAACCATCACCCTTCATCTGTTCCCCACCTGGGCATCTACATGACCAACCTCAGGTTGCCCTAGCTACCTCAGCCACCTCGTACCCTGCATACCTTTGTTGATGGTGGGTTGGAACGGCATCATTGCAATTGCCTAGCACAACATCTTCCTTCCTACGTCTCCCAGCACCGGGTGGGTCCATCACCACAATATATCACCACGCAAATACCGATACCAGCTACGTACCGGCTCAGGGTATCGTCAAACGCGCTGGGCTCTCGCAAACTCGCAACCATATCCGGTCTCGCTACTATGGACGAGGTGATCCGGCCGTGCTCTGTTGCTATGGATTATCTGGAAGAAGCTACACCTGGTCGGTCCTTGCTCTCCGGGTGTCACTGCACCGAGACACTGCAGCTGACTCTCCGTTGTTAGACCAGAAGTCAACCTCTATCACCCTGGTTGATCTCCCAACTGAGCTGATCGACCACATCCTCTCTTACTTGGGTCCCCTTGACCTCGTCCCAGTATCCCTCGCAAACCACGTATTGCATTCACATGCCACTGCAGACCATCTGTGGCAGAACATCATTCAGTCAAACGTGCCTGGCGTCAAGATCACAACATCATACCCATGTGTCTCGTTTCGTGAGCTATATATCGCCCATGACCCACGCTGGTTCCTCACCAGATACAAGGTCTGGTTTAGCGACCGGGACCTGACGGGGAAGCTTGTTATCGTCCGGTACGATCAGCGTCGAGGCGTCATCGAGGGCTACCAGCTGTTGGCGAACACGCGCTTTGAGAAATCAAACAATCGCACTCACACCTTGGGCGATCAAGAGGTGGGAATCCAAGACTTCAAGCCCGAACTGAAATTACACCTCGACAAGCCGGTCCTGCAGTTGCGCGCCGACAGCCTGGAGAATGCTATTCGGGCAACGGCCAGCAGGGCATCCGACCCCTTGGCCAAGGACTTTGCCAGCACCACGCCCGGGACCACCAGGTTCACCACCGGACCGGCGGCCTCACAAGGCTCACCTGTCCATCCTGGAAGCTTCGCCGCAGAGATGCCGATGCCGTTGGATGACAGGCTTACTAACACGATGTTTAATAATTTTGTGCTAGCCCGCGCGTTGCCGGAGTTGTTAATCCGAGAGCGAAGTCTCCTCCCGTTCCCCTACGGCAATATCTGGCCACCACCAGCTATTCCCGCTTCCGAGAGGGTTTCGGCGGCACACTTTATGCGTGAGGTCGGCGAATTGATCCCCGCCGAAGACCGCCCAACAGCGCGATCCGAGATAAGCGAGAAAGCCTTCCGAATTCGATCATGGATTGAGATGCGGCCTGCTGGTCTCCGCGGTGCTTCTTTGGGCTGGATGTTCCCAACAGTATCTGGTGACAGTACCGACTGGTCATTCGGTTCCAATTTGGCGTCCGTGAACAGTATCCCTGCACAGGGATCACGTCCCTGGCTACCAAGCTACATCCCCAGCGTGCATCCGTCCATGAGCGCGCATATTGCCGGCCAAGTCACCACATATTCGACCCTGGACCCTGAACTATACGCGCCAACAGCTGACCAGCCGTGGCGGGGCATATGGGTTGGTGACTACAGTGGGCACGGTTGCGAGTTTCTACTCATCACTCAAACTCATCCAACCCCGTTCGACGAGGCGACCTTTGATGCCACAAGGTTAGAGGATGAGTCGGACTCAGACTTCTATAAGCGGAAAACCGATGCTAGAAAGTATCGCGGCCGGCTTGAGGCCATCAAACTGACAGGTGACCCCAATGTGCCTCGTGGTGAATGTACCTTCGTGGCTCATGACCTTGGCGACCACGGGTATATAACCACTCTCGAGGAGCAACCATTCAGGGGAGCCAGGGTAGTTGAAAGCAATATGCATATTGCCGAGGATGGTTTTGAAGATGGTGAGTACTACGCATGCGTGAGCGCTTCCAGAAAACAAAATGGCTTATGACTCGAAACGACAGATATGTATATCGATTCACAGCTGCTCCTCATCTCCGAGGATAGGCTTGCGCAGTATTGGGTCAGCGAGGGACACATCGCCTTCTTTGAAAGGGTCGATATTGACAAGTTCTTGGTGCCCAAGTAGACTGTTTGGGCATGAGGTATGGCTAATGGGTTATACCCCCTTTTATGGGTACTCCCCCGGATTCCCAGCTTGGCGTCATTCCAGTTCTAGGTTGCTGGCGTGAGGTTTGGTACGCTCCTTCTTTCTTCTTCTACCCTCGCCAGCTTGTTTGTCTGTTCTGGGTTTCTAGTGAGTTTGGCCATGGCATGCTTTTTGTCTTCCGGATAGCCGATGTGAAGACGGGTCCCGTGTTGGACTCGTTCTTCATTCAACTTCCACCTTCTCCCAACTTGGATTTGTGGTTGGGCATGTCTGCGTCAGAGAAGGAGATCCCTTCCTCGCTCCACTTGCACACGTCCATTCATCAATACCAATCCTCGCCGGTCCTCAACTCCAGCTTTCCCGCGCCGCCCGTAGGATTGAGTAAATCTGGGAAGAGATGGCTGTACATATATCAGCGGCCCAACCGCAACCCCCCTGAGTGCTGCAGCCCTAACCCTTGTATACCTAGGTATCCAAGTCGGACATACCCAGGTACCTACAGTAGGTACCTAGTCACTTGCTCCAGACCCATAAGTACTTCAGTGCCTGGGTAAGTAGAATATAGGTACTGCAGCCCGTGTCAACCCCTAGAAACTTTGGGAGATCCCTCATCTAAGGAAGAGTCACAGATTCCAGGTAGATAAAATATAAATAGTACTCAAGCTTCTAGCTCTTGGATAAGGGACATCATGACCCAACGCAGTTAGACGATCCAACGACCAATCAGAGCGGATTATTGGCTTAACGGCCCCCACATGTGGAACGACGTCATGAAAAGCTCACATGCAAATCCTCGAGGTTGTGTAAACGACGATGACGATGATGACGACCTCACCTTGGTTTATTTGACCTGTTCCGGCTTGTCCTGAACATACGAACTTTACCGCCTTGATTACCTAGGTTTAACATACTTTCTGACCATATTTTGAGCCCGCCCAGTAGCATCCATTCTAACCACAACCCTGAAGTCTTGAAATCATAGAGGATATCCTCATCCACATCCGGCTATCCGAGGCTGCAAGATGGCGGACAAATACATCCTCAGGGTCACAGCAGGCCCGACCTATAATCTCGATGACCACACTGAGATCCCCGTCAACAGCGCCACGCCGGTCCATATTAGCACCGAGCACATGGATGTCGAGCTCAACGTTCGTGTCCAGAAATACAAGGGCCTGCCACGCAACTCACCGTCAACGTCGCCTTACTTCGAACAGGACCCGCACAAGAGGAACGATGACCAGTATAGCATAGCATTCCGCTTTACCCCAAAAGAGCCTTCATCACAGGGTCAAACAACAGGAAAGGGCGAGGATGCCGAGAAGGATGACAACGAAGATGACGAAACTAAGGGCATCTCGGGGGCGGACCTCCAATTTGGCAACGACTTCGACCACCCCATCCGCGACCGCCTTCCACCGGGCTTCAGCTACGCCATGAAGATTGTCAAATGGTGGATTGACCCCGGCTTGGACGGCGACCCATATGCCGACAGCCCCTACCTCTTCGGACCTGCCCTGTCCTCCTTCAACCACATCCAGGTCGGCCCAGGCACGTTCGACGATTCAAAGGGCGGGCTGATCATCGAGGAGGGCGCAACTGACGAAGAGGCGAAGGAATGGCGGCAGGACGTGGGCGCTCCGGACGACAGCAAGGCGCGCATGAAGTGGGCTCTACGGGATGACAGCAAGGAGAAGTGGGTGTGGGAGTATGGGAGGACGTATGCTGTCGACTTGTTCAACGCATATGTCGACTTCAGCGAGTTTGCATTGAGGCTGCCGGGGTATACCGTGCCCATCATGAAGTACTGGGACGGTCAGGGATTAAGGTGAGATCGATGTCCTCTCCCTTGACCTTCTTTTCATCCTGCTGGCCCTTGCC